>JBBMJY010000017.1:10036782-10069531 GCA_037833715.1 Toxotes lorentzi | reverse complement strand
AACCCACGACCCACCGATCCCAGGCCAGCCCAAGCCCAAGCCCAAGCCCAAAGCCGCACTCTTAACTTGTTGCGCCATGGCTGCTTTCCGAAGGAGCACAGCGTGTGACCTGGGACAAAGTGTCCAACTGCCAGGTCCCCTGTCTATGTCTAATGCAATTCAGTGTTCCTGCATAGGAGAGCATCTAAAGTCTATCGCTCATTTATATACTGTTGATATGACAGTGATGGGTGATTTACATCTGCAGTCTCAGTTCCACAAGACTAATGACTGTCACCATGGTAATCACGGTTTAGCAGGTGAATACAGCCATGTACACGTAAGCTTCATGAACGCATCATTACAGAACAGCTTTCTAACCATTAATAAAAAGAAACAGCAAACAAAAGACTGCTTTAAAGTTTGTTCTGACAAGATGTCAACTGGGATGAGCTCCAGAGGTGTTCGGCAGCGCACAGTGCTATCAGCAATTTCACCGGCAAGAAGCTGTGAAATGTATCTATTTAATTCATATGTCTGAGCATTTCAGGCTTTCACTGCGAGCTACAAGTGTGCATGAATTAGTAATACACACACACAGAGAAAAACACACACATACACAGTGATTTTCCACTCAGGGATATTGCAAATTATCGTTCTCAGACGGATTTTACATTACTTTAAGCATCAGCACTTAACACGCTGTCTAGTGTCTTGTCCTGTCCAGAATGAAACAGATTCAAATGCTCTCATTGCTTCCAAATACTTCTGACTAAACCACAAGATTTCACACCGATTTCATGCTTTTCCAAGGAGAGAAACAATACTGTGCTGAACCGTCCAACACAAACACAGCATTATCATATATATTGTCCTTGCACAAACAGCTGTAATGTAGGATGGTGACCCTGTTTTTTAAAATTACCATGAAGACAGATTTGCTGAAGGGTACATTATGTTTAGACTGTGTTTATATTATAAATTCATGCTAAACATACAAATTCAGTCAGTCACTGCTTATTTCTGCGTCATGGTATGAACAACAACCACACAGGACAACTAGTTTTTAATCATTAGCATTTCTTAAAAGTCACCAAGTGACAGACGGCCTCTTCCACAGACTCCAGCTTCTGTGATGTGATACTCCATGTAGGATTGGAGGAACTCACAGAGACACAGATAATAGTGATGCGTCATCTGAACACTTGCAGCCCAGCCTCTTGTCTTTCTATCAATTATTCCCTTGACTTGTTTTTGGGGGCGCTTTGCTCAGAAGACAAAAACTTGTCAGTAACAATGGCATTGAAAGTTGCTGTCACTGACGGTTTATCACAGTCCTGAGTCACGCATTCACATCGGACAATTTTAATGTGACATATGGACTGAATATTTAATTCAGTTTACTGAATCACACAGTTTCCTGTTCAAGACTCAAGACTCTATACACCACTGACTCCATAAATTTAATCTGATGGGCTCAATGAATGAATATAAAGATGGATGACATGACAGCTCCTCAGAACTAAAGCCAAAACATCTCAATCTCAATCAAAAATGTGAATTAAAACAGAAGCCAGCCCATCTGCACACTGAGCCAGGGCCCCGCAGGTTTTTACTGAAGTAGAGCAATATCTGATGAGGAACATTTCTACTGCCATGTTTAGTGTCCCTAAAAACTCCAAACATTACACCTGTAGTAGGTTTGTATCAGTTCACGTGTAAATGTCATGAAGGCATAAAACTGCCCCGACTCAACTTCATGCAGTACAACTTAAATTAGCATTTAGATTTAAAGCTGCTACAAGGTCCTGCCAGCAGCCTGTATCAGTCCACAGAGTGTATGCCAGAGTGCTGACATGAATCACCAGAGCAAATGATCAAGCCGGGACACACGGTGGGAGTCCGAGGGCCTGCATTCTTCAGCACAGGTGAGCTGACCAACGGGACACCATCCCACAGAAAAATGCTTTTATTTAAAGTTGAAGCTGACTCCGAGGGGACAAGAGGGATGTGATTCTCACGGGCTTTACAGGAATTTATGTTGATTTATTTCCTTTCTAAATTATCATGTAAAGTAAAATGTATCTATTGTTACTTGTCACATGGACTTTAGTCCACTTCAGGATCCTGTGGGAATTAGGGCATTTTTCTAATTGCTCAGGCTGTTGACACATTTTGATCTTATCTTCGGAAATAAATCTGCTCCTGAGGGGACATCTAAGTCTGGTTTCATAAAAATGGAAGTGTCAGAAAAGTAAATTACAGCTGACACGTTGCAGTATACGCTGCACTGGAATAGAATCAGCTGCTGATACTCTTGAATAAAGTACCAGCTGTGGTTGGTAAACAAGAAAAAAAAAGAAAAAGGAAAATCTCAGTTTCGTGCCCTGGTGACAGATTCTCGTATATTCCTGAAGAGCCTCTTTTTATGGTTTGCTGAGTAGCAAATCACACTAAAGTCAGACACGATGCTGCTTCACTGCCATCCGTCTCTCCAGCTTTCTCTTCCCATACCTCTCACGCCCGTCGTTACCAAACCTTCAATCTTCCGTCATAACTTGTTCGCTCTGCCCTCCTGTCCCCGTCTGAACTTTTGTTTTCCCCTCACTCCTTCTCCCTTTCTTCTTCCGCACTCCTTCCTTCTTCAGATCCTTTCCTCCCTGCCTCCCTCCTTTCATTTTCTCCCCTCCTATAATCTTGCTTTCTCCCATCTGCTATCTCACTACATTTTACTCTCCTGAGGCCAGTGTGTGTGTGTGTGTACATGTGTGTGTGTACGTGTGAATGTGTGTGTGACAGAGTCATCTATCTAGGATGGGATGCTCATTATGCTTTGGTGAGTTTGGATGGATGAGGAGCTCTCTCGCTCTTCCTCTCCTGTCTATCTCTACCTCTTTTTCTATCTATCTCCTCACCCCCCCACCTCCAAATTGTCTCCCTTCTTCTTCCCACTCTTAGTATTGGTTGGAGGGGATCAGGCAGGCTGGATGGACAGGAGGGGAGAGGAAAGGGGAAAGACCCATATGAAAGGGGATGGAAAGGGAGGAGAGAAGAGGAGGAAATAGCCATTGAGAAGGAATGAAGAGAAGAAGAGGGGAAGGAGGAGAACAGATGACAGGAAACAAGGATAGGAGATGATGAGAGAGAGATGATGATATCAGGGGAGAGGAAAGGAGACGGGAAAGGGAAGAGAAGAAGCCAAGGGAGGAGAGGAGTGGGAGAAGGGAAAGCAATGACACAAAAGGAAAATAAAGGGAGAAAAGGGAAAAGGAAGAGAAAGAAAGAAAAGAAAGCAGAAAAGAGGAGGTGAGGGAAGGAAAGGGGGAAAGAAGAGGAGAGGAGAGGAAAGGGAAGAGAGGACAGTGAAAGAGGAGAGGAGTTGAGAGAACAGAAGAGAAGAAGGGAAGAGATGAGGATCTCCAGCCTGTTTGTCCTTCACCAGGCTTTAATCATCTGGCTTAGATCAGACTGTTTCAATTGCTTTACTCACACACACACACACACACACACACACACACACACACAAATGAGAAGAAACATGCACACATACTGTATGCACGCACACTCACCTAAGTCTCCATCGCCATGGCAACGGCACACCTCTAGCACCCTTGTAATCAACTTTGAAAATAGGAACAGAAGTGATGTGCTGGCACGCACGGAATACACACACCACAAATAAACACACACACTCATAAACACTGAAATGTAATTAGAGTTAAATTTAAAACAAGTGATTCAGTCCCGATGGAAGAGCGGCTAACTGAGTTACAGGACAACAAAGTGCACCAGACAACAATCAAGCAGCAAAAGATAAAGAGATGTGACAAAGTGCATTTTGGGAAAATACATTCCAGATTTTCTTGAAACAATCTCAAAAACAGAACCTGAAAGATGTGCAACACTGCCGTGCTCTCTTGTTTTTTTTTTCCCTGGCTTTACTGAACCAAGTCTCCGGAGAGAGTGGACGTGGCGGGAATAACCCTTGTTTGTTTGTGTGTGTGTTTGAATCTCAGCTGTAAAAAGGAAATGCCTCGAAAATTGGCTGTGACTCTGAGAGACGAGCAGGAAACAGCCCTAGATGAAAGGAGGAGGGGGAAAAAAACAACACAACTCCCGTTCATTTTCTTCTAAAAATAGGAGGAGAGGCATGGACTGCACCCCACGGGATGTAAAAAAAAAAAAAAAAGGAGGTGGACACACTCTGGTAACACACAGGCTTTTTTGGATGATAACTTTTCCATTAAGAGGTCATTTTCAAAACAACGAGAGGGGTTCAGAGGAGTACCAGCGAGCTCTGTAAGCTCCTACAGATGCTGTGTCATTCACTTGTTAGAGCTGCACAAAAAAGAATTGAAAAGATTCATTACTGTGTCTCCAGTAGTTCCAGTTCAGCAGAAAAAGCAGCCCTGCAGGTTAATGAGGGTAGAAGCTGCAGAAGCTGAAATCAAGTCACTTTTAAGCACGCAGGATTGATGTGGGGTGGTGTTTGTTAAAAGCCACTAAACACACACATTTTGAATAACCATTTTCAAAAAATGCTGTCATTATCTAAAAAGCAAGGTTATGCTCCAATCAATGGGATTCGTCTATTCTGTCCCCTCTTCTCTACAGTACATACAGCATATACATAATACTAGACACAGTGATCACAGTGTGTGATCATGAGTAAGAGACAGAGAGTCCGGTTTCGAAGGAAACAGGAAGCTGTCTTACCTTAGCCAACTGTGAGTTTACCCATTTTGTGAAAGTCTTCTTCTGAACGTCTTCTCTTTCGTCTAGGAGAAGAAAAAAACAGACAGTCAGGAAAAAGAAGCTGTAGATACAGTGTGTGTGTGTGTGTGTGTGTGTGTGTGTTTGACAAATACCACAAGTGACTGGTTGACAATCTAACCATGTTGAACTGTGTCTCTTTGGAGATCTAAATCCAGACCTCCGTCTCACTCTCTCAAACACACATACACACACAAACAGGAACGCAAGTTGTGCTTAGCATGTTAAGAGGCTCCACAAATCTTGCTCACAGCTAATTACATTCTCATCATATCAATCAGCGTGCCACTTACAGGCCTTCACCCCTCAGCCGCCGCCGTCATGACATGACAAACTGGAGTGAGTCTGTACGATTTCTACTTGTTGCTCTCAGGGAACAATGATTTGAAAATCATCAGTCCGATCGCAGGCAGTGTTGAGCCGTTTGCCATTTGCTACCCATCAACAAATGCTGTTGTAAACTGAGAGAAAAAAAAAACGTCATTATTTACCAGATGTAGTGGAAATACAAGCTTTCTCACAGTCCGCTGTCATGATCCTCGAGCAGAAATGCCAACACCAAAGAGAGACAGCCCCACGTCCACAGCTTGACGGGTGAGCTTTTTTTTTTTTTTTTTTTTTAACTTTAATTGGTGTTCAAAAGCCCAACGTTGCCGATAAAGTCATCTTTCAAATGAAGTTGAAAAGTTTGAAACTGCAAATCTGGGGGCGTTTTTAGCCCTTTATTTGAAAAAGAAACCTGAAATGTTTGAATCTTCCAAAGGTAAAATGATAAAGACAGCAAAAAGAAAACAACAACACAACAGACTGGAATTCTGAATGATATTGAAGGATCAATACAAAGTGCACCAGAATTTAGCATATGGCAGGGCCATGTTTCTGTACATGTTTTTTTTTTTTTTTTTTCTGTAGCAGGCCGGTGCAGAGTGCCCTGTGACATGCATTACAATGGAAATGACGACACGATGACTTATAATAACACCTCTCCCCCGCCTCTCTCATTTGACTGGAAATGGGGTCACTGCCCATTACCACGGATAATAAATTACACTCTCATCCTGAAACAGAACATCAGGTTAAATATTATACCAGGCAAGCTAACAGCACTCTGTCAGTGTGTGTGTGTGTGTGTGTGTGTGTGTGTGTGTGTGTGTGTGTGTTGACACCGGCCAGGCATTGACTAATGGAGCTGATAATGAAACTTCTCCTTTAATTAAAAGGTCCCACGTTGAGCAGTGCACTGTAGTGACTCGCTGGACACACACACACACACACAGGTGTGCACACAAACACAAAAGCATGCAGCCTCACGCACACACACACATTCACACACATTCACACACATATATCCAGTGTGAGATAACGGCAGACTGAGCAGTGAAGCATGAATGAAATAGAATCATGTAGCAAACAATCTCATCTAAAGCAGGTAATCCATCCCCATCTGTGTATATGTGTGTGTGTGTGTGTTGCACTGTTTTCCTGTGATGCTCCATCTTGATTTGCTTCTTTCTGCATTAATGCCTGTGAGAGTGCCGTGTTATTTTGGGTGCATGAGTATGTTCAATGAATGTGAGTGTGTGTGTGTTTGTATGGTCTCTGTGTGCCGGGCTGTTACTGGCCATTTTATCCTGCCCTGAGCCAGAGATCCACCTCCACCCTGAGGAGAGCAGCTTTGTTTGAGGAGTGGCAGATATGAGTGGAAAATCCTTGCCCTTTGCTCTTTTTCTAAAAAAAAAAAAAAATCCTCTCACTTTTATATTTTCAGGTTGCTTTTCCTCCTAAAATCTCGTTATCCTCTTATTATAGAGCCACAGTAATCCAGATGAGTGATAAAACTGTTGATACAGTTGTTGTTGCAGAGAGTTTGGGTTTAACCGATATGAATGAATATGACTTAAATTTCAGATGTTATGAGTTTTGATGATATTATATGATGTTTGCTTCACTTCACAGGTGGGGCACTGGGACAGACGTCTTGTGTCTGACATAAATAAAAAATGTCTTCCTCCTCTCTGGCATCCTCCAGCTACTGAATCCATAAGCAACTGCCTTGATCCTATGCCTAAAAACATCTGTTTTTCTGTATACGTGTAAGTAACTGTGTGTTCCTGCATCATTATGTGTATGCTCTCCACTGTACAGGAACATGTACAGTGGAGAGGCACGATCAATAGTCCATTTAACTGCTGTTCTGCCTCTGAAACCTGCAGAGGCTTCACTCACACACACAACACACATACACACAGCAAGTTATGCATGGACACACACAGATTTACTCATAACACACGCACACAGCCACATGCATCTCATTTACTCCAGACTCCAACATTAATAGCTTAATCTAGGTTTGAGAGAGGTGACGGAAAGAAGAGAAGCAGGGGAAATCAAGTGGTGAGGTGGGAAAGAGAAGGATGGAGGGAAGTAAGGAAGTGAAATTCCTGGAGGAGAAAAGAAAAAGAAGACAGGGGACAGGCAATGATTGGAGAAAATGCAAAAAAAGAGGGAAACACAGCTAGAGGGAGAAATAAAAACTGAAAGACAGAGAGAGGAATTGAAAGCCAGAGAGCTAAAGATAGTTAAGAGACAGAGAAGGACAAAAAGCTGGAGGACACAAAGTGAAAGACAGAAAAGAAGATGGAGAATCTGTCTCACACAGGTTTCCATGACCATAGGCAGGCCCAGACAAATATCTGTGTGACAGCAGACAGTCTGTTTGTCACCTAACCGATTTAGGGTGATGTATTGTCAGAACTGGAACATAACATTCATCATATAATATTCATCTGCATAGATCCCCTTTCATGGAGGCCGCCATGTTTGTACAGTAGCTCAGAATGGACATACCGAAGACTGGCTCTACAGAAGGCGTTTTTCCATTATCTCGCCTACACGCTTGAAAAGGGAGGGGTGAAGGGAGGGGGAGGCAGCTGCAATCTGCAATCTTGGTTGTGGATGTGGTCACATGACACACCACAACAACAACAACAACAACAACAACTGTCTGTGCTGACTAAACAAAGTACAGACTACAGGGAAAACTTTCATTAACTAAATAAGATATAAGAGTCAGTGTTTGCGTTGACAGAATTTGGTGGACAACAGGTTGTAAATATAAGCTCGCAGCACATTGACTAACGCCTTTAGATTCAATCCTCGTCTCAGAGAACGGAGAATGTCAGCCCCGCCTGCCTTTCATGTTTAAATCACAATAACAATCGCTTCAAAAGAGCGAGCGACTTCAAGATGTGTAAGTGCCTTTGAAAACAGTATGACACACAATATGAGTAATAAGAAGAATAAAAAGA
Source organism: Toxotes lorentzi (assembly GCA_037833715.1). Lineage (NCBI taxonomy): Eukaryota > Metazoa > Chordata > Actinopteri > Toxotidae > Toxotes > Toxotes lorentzi. The sequence continues at coordinate 10,061,471 of JBBMJY010000017.1, read as the reverse complement.
CACAAAGAAATCAAACAAGCATTAGCAAAGGAGTCCAGCAAGGCAGGGATGAACTGAGACTGGCCACATAAAAACACTGAGTTAACTTACACTACATGACGTTTATGTACAGTGACAGTTCCAATAAAGTTTATTCAAACAAGATAACCCAACAATGCAGACAGAAAGGCGGCAAAACTTTGTGCAATTCTACTATCAATGGAAAGTAAGGGGGGAAAAAAAAGAAAAATATGGAGCCGCAGATGTTTGGAAGGTGCAGACAGTATGGTGTGTCTGTTCAGTTTTATATCACAGCACACATTCATTCAAAGTACAGTTTCAGCCACAATATTACAATATAACTCCAGTGATATTAAAACAAGCTCACCACAGTTTGTAATGGATATACAGCAGCCATGAAGGGAATGAGAACTGGAAGTGCTCAAACTGCAACCGATCGTATGACAGCCAGACTGTAAATCATTTACGCAATTAAATCCAGCATTGTGACACAATCTAAAATATTTCGTATTAAATGTATGTACCAGTCAAATCCAATCTCTCCTACCTTTTATAAATTTGTTTCTCGCATCGCAGAGAAAAGATGTGAACAGATCTGCGGTGACAGCGAGGTAAACAGGTTCAGTAAATGCTGACTTAAAGATGCTGAGGACCTGGGACAGCTCCAGGATCAGCACTCTGGACAGCGCCCCAGACACTCACACTGCATAAAAAAGCTAATGTGGTTCAAACTTCAGATAAAGTTTCTTCTTTCTTTCATTTTCCTGAAAGAACAACAGCAACATTCTTGACAGATACAGAAACCCTGACATGTTCAATTAATCAAGAAAATAGTTCACTCCATCAGGATTTTGCCCAGTGCCCAAATTACTAATATGAGACAAGGGTTTATCAAACAATTTCTCCAGACACCTACTGGGCTTGATACTTTTCAGAAAAAAAAAAAAACAACTTAATTGATCTCCAAGTATACCATACCATACCATGTTCTCCAGAGAGAAACGTTTGAACTGCTCCTGCTGAGAAGGAAGTTACAATAGCAACAAAACCTGCAGTTAACTAGACGCCCAAACAGCAGGAGGCAGTCATCCAGACCTGCAGTACATCTAACATGCGCCAAACCTCAGCACTTGACAAAAGTGACAAAAGGAAGGAAAACGGATTGTGGATTGTGAAGCCGTGTAGCACGCACAACACAAGCGGCAGCATAAAAGCAGCTGTCCAACTAATAGCGTCTGGTGAAGCTAGGTGGGAGGAGGGAGTTTGATCCGACACGGGGTGTACTTTCAAACAATCAGTTTCCCGGGTAATGATGGTGAGAGAAACTGGAAGGTTGTTTTGATCAGTCATGGAAGCCAGCTGGAGCCCGTCACCAGAACGGAGCTCAGAGAAACCACAGGGGCCTGAGAAGCCATTTTTGAAAGAAAGATCAGGGGGAGGAAAATTCCAACCTTGACTCAGTTCACACATGACAGTCAGGAAATATGAAGATTTTGAAGTTAGGTCACACTGCCTTTCTGTTGTATGTATGCAGACGTATGTTACACCCAACAGCATAAAAACCTATAAATACAGTTATAAAAAAAAACAAATCCCTGACCATTACCAGACACAGTCTCTGAGGAAGGATATAAAATCTTCCCAGACCTGTGTTGCTGGAGAAAAAAATAAAAATAAAATAAAATAATTAAAGTTTTAACACTTCAGCAGTGCAGGAGTCATTTTTGTCTTCCTTAATGGCTTTTGCTTTCAAAGTGGAAAAGGACACAACGAGCACTCTCCTCGGGAAGTGAATACAAATCCATAAATACATTTGCAACTTGACTCATTATGTTCCATTTACATTTTAGGCATTTAGCAGATGCTCATGCCGAGGATGGCTCACCGAAAGTGCAACAGTAAAATAAGTTTAAGACCTCAGCTCATCAAAATTGCAAACAGCCAAATAATGAGTTCAGAAGGGGAAAAAAAACAAGAAAGAAGGAAAAAGAAATCCAATGTCCCTGAAATAATCATGTATTATTAGCAAAGCAAGTAGCCAGATAAGAATTACTGCTGTAGGCAAAGGAAGGGCACAGCAAAAGCATTTCTATCTGAATTTTTTTTTTTAATCTAATCTTAGACAGGAACAAGGGCTGTGGAGAGGTGAAAATCCAAAGACATGGAATCAGTGGTGGTCTCTCAGCTGCACAGTTAGCAGACCTGAGTGTAACCACTCCAGGTAATGTAATTACTATCCAAGCCACTACAGCATCGCATTTAAGCTTCTATGCTGACCTCCAGCTGGGGTTGAAGAAATTAGGTCCCCAGAGAGGAGACACACAGCCCTACAATGAATCAAACCATGGCCTCGTTATTGCCTGGTCTGTTCCTGTGGGTGTTCACCTGTTGGCTAAAAGACGTCCAATCATGACCCAGTGATCACAACTACAGTAAAGTCAGGCAAGTTTAATTCTCCAGTTACTGTGTTCAGCATTTGGGTCCCTAGCATGACAACTGTAGCATGTGAGCCCTCGTCTGAACGGCTACAACTACAACAGTAAGATCCAGGCTTAAAAATCAAAGAATTTTCCTTCAACAAACTGCAAATGTCTTGAACTTTGATAAATCTGCGTACATTTTCCCATTTACAGACAAGTTTTTAAGAGCATCACTCATCCAGCAATCTAGTTTCACAACAGTGCCACAACATTTATTTTCTTCTTCTTTATCTGATTATCATTAAGCTGAAGGGAAGTTGAAGTTGCGCTACACTGAAAATTAAACTATAAATCTCCATATATTAGCTGCAATTTCTCCCACAGCTAATGTAATCCTATTCTGCTCTGCAAATGAATTTGACATTACACAAAGGGTGATGCTTTTTTATCTCTCAGCCTGCACAGGCTGCCGTGATACACTTGATTTATAATCTTACAGCTATAAATCTTCATAATTATAAGAGCTCATCCAGTGGTATTTTACACTCAAGAACACCGTTGTTAAGTCTTCTCGATAGTGTCTGTATATATTATGCTGTGAGTTGTGTTTACGGTTCAGGTGTCACCATGCCAGCCATTGCATAGTAGCCAAGAGAGCCAAGATCACATTCCAATGAAATGATAATTAACTGAGCCTGATGCTAAATGTCATTTATATGTCACACGTGTGCCTGGAGATTATGCAGAACCTGTACTTATCATCCTAAAACATATTTCTAATATACTAGAGCGTGATAGATGGACAGATTCATAGTAACTGATCTGATCCATCATGGAGGCCAGTCTCCGTCCTAATGGAGCTCGGTGGATGTGTAAGCAAAGAAGCCCCGCGAGGGCAAACAAGTGATCCGTCTCCGTCATCCTCGCGGCCTGGCACAACGGCCATGTTTGTAGCTGTTTTGGCACCGAGTGCCTAGCAACGGTCACGGCCATTAGCCACGGAAGGAATCTGTGACCAAATGCAATCAGATCAGGTCATTACTGAGAGGATGAGACGGAGAAGAAGTGACGGAGAGAGGGAGGAAAGAGGCAGATAGCTGGTGGAAGAAGTGGAGGCAGAAGAAAGAAGGAAGGGAAGACTAAATGACACAGAAAAGAAAAAGGAAGAGAGGAAGCCAGAAGGAGAAGTGACAGCAGGAGAGAGAGAGAGAGTGAGAGAGAAAAGATGATTGGAAAGTGAGAGGCATGGATGACAAGCTTATGTCAGCCTCAATGTCAATTAGCACCATACACACTTTGGAAAGCAAATACACACTGAGAGTCAAACTAATGTCAGTGTCAGTTTCTGTTAGAGCCACACACAGCTAGGGCTAACCCCCCCCGACACCCCCCCAAAAAACACACACATATACTGGTAGTGTGCACACAAAGACACACACTTCCATATGCTGTAATTTTGCTAGAATGTGGTGGCCACAGCCAGATCATCAGCCTGAGAAAAGCCACAGATGTAGGCTACTCCAGCCTTTTCCCTTCAGCTGGAGAGGCACAGATGGGCCAAAATACTGCTATACAGTTTGTGTGTGTGTCAGCATGGATGTGTGTGTGTGTGTCTGCAGCTGCCCGGGAAAAAATACATTTACAAGCTCCAACATGTAGAGCTGATAAACATCCCTGCATCCAGGGAGCAGGAGATAGACAAAGGGAGGACGAGAACAGAAGAACATGAAATTGGGGAAAGAACAAAGTGATGGCAAAGATATAGCAAAAAAATAAATAAAATTAAAAAAATCTGAGCAAGGAAATGTACTACACTTCAGACAGAAACACTTCTGACTTTTACCCTTCTTTATTAAAACATGTCCACCAACTGCCAATCACAGCGTTACACACCACACTGTTTTTAATAAGAGCAAAAAAAAGTCCAAGCATTTTCATTACGCAGGGACTCACAGGATTTGTTACAGGAAAACTGCTGGAAAATATAAACTTATTAGATGGCAGTCAGTCTTCTCAGGGGGGGAAAAAATATGACAGGAAGTTGTTAAGGTACAAAAACGCTAATTATTCCGACCGAGAAAGGTCTCTCCCATTAATGTCAACACAGAGCATGGAAAATCAAAGATGGCGGAAGTTTTCCTCCTCACTTATTTAGAGTTTTAGAGATACTACAGTAATACGACTGAATATAACAGTGATGTTGATCTTAATAATTAGTATCCTGGTTTTGGTTCTTTTACAACTTTCTTAATTCTTAATTTCTGTAAGAGTTTGATGGCATTTTATTGAATCCGAACCTCGTAATAAATCCTTCTGAATCTCTTAACAAAACTAATTAGTTTTAGCTTCGACACATGTGCAGGCAACTAAATTTAAAAATAACTAGAACTCAAAGATCTGTAATCAGCTTTTGTTGCCTAAGAAGGCAGCCGAATTAATGTTCCCAATTTGAAAATCAGGAAAAGGAGATACGAAGTTTTGATCAAATATGCATCCAACACATTGGTATATCACCTGTAACATCACACCTACACCTTATTTTTCACAAACGAGTTTCTCCCCACACTGGAGGTCCTTCGGTTGACCAGTTTAAATTATCAACATGCTATGTATGAATGTTTAACCAGAGAATTCTCATGAACTGCTGGTTCATTTCTTAAAAGAAGAATGCCCGCTCTGTAGTTCTTATTGAACTACAAAAACACACACAGTCATAGAACCGAGTTGGCAAAGCAATGGTCAGCAGTGGTTTCAGGCAGAAGCTGATACCTAAATGTTTCTTCTGTCTTTCTAACAGGAACAAGTGGAGATGAAAGGCTTAATAAAAGAGATTTGTTCGCAGTGGAGCTTAGTGAATCTGGGTATTTTATCAAACTGTGACAGAATTCACAATGCACAGTTATCTGAACCCAGTCCAATGTCTGACTTCACTAAGCAGATTATGTACCACACAGAGATTTTGTATTTCCTCTGCAACAAATGTGTCAATACAGGTAAGCTGACCCAAGATCAGGATACATATGTGGCATTAGATCAGGACTAATTCAGCCCTAATGCATGCAAAGACCACGAGTCACTAATTTAGCCAGAGCAAACCAGAGAAGCCCACCAGCTTTCCACAGACAGGAGACAGTGACACAACATCAGTCAATAAAACATAGTGTACAGATTCATTTATACTACAAAATACACAGCACTCCCCAACTTTTGGGTTCAGTCTGGACAGAAAAATGAGATTAGAGAGAAGAGATGAAAAGAGAACAAACACAAGACAGAAGGCAGCAAAAGAACAAGACAACAAAAGGGTAAACAGACGGAGGAGAGAGGGGAATGAGAAACAGGAGAAAGGGAGAGAAAGTGAAGAAAAAATAGAAAGAAAAAAGACATTCCATTAAGAGGAAGATGGTAACAACTGAGTACAACACCAGGAAAATAAAAAAAACAAAGGGAAAGTGTAACTAGTTCTCCTTGGCTGGTAAAACCCTGTTATACAGTACATCCACAACCCCACTGATGGAAAAGTTTGGTGCTGTGTGAGTGTGTGTGAAAAACAGGGTCACAATAAAGTGTGTGTGTGTGTGTGTCACCTGCAGCCAAAAAGGGTTGGGCCAGAAAATGTGACTCAGGAGCAGATATTTGATTTAGCTGCTTTCTTTCTGTGGAAATGTTGATGTCAACAAACACACACACAGCAGTGGGAATGTAAAGATGCTGACAGACAAAAGTACCTGAAGCCATTACACCTGCTTAGCTGTATAAAAATGTCACTTCTAGGAGCCACATGTACGGACTGCAGGCCACAAAATGCTCTTTCATTCCCGGCAAAACAATTAAACCGAGCGAAGACGAACAAATCACCTCGACACAAACTGAGCGCTGCTGCTGCTGTTTACTCATCAGTGTGTGAACAAACAGAGGGAACTTTAGACTGAACAGTGAGAGCACGTTGTCAGAAGAAAAGTGGGTTACAGTTCTTCTCAATCCTTTCAGGATCAGCCTCCTTCTGTAGACTCTTAGGCTGTAATGAGTTAGTTACAGGTGTGAAAATATATCAAAAACACAGGAAAATTCCCTCTAGGCACAGTCAGAATATGTCAACACAACCTGCACCTCTTTTAAAACATGTCATTTTGGGGTTAAATATGTGAAGGCTGTAATTTAAATGTGATTTCCTGTTCACAATTACAGGTAAATGACTGCAATAATTTTATTTTATACCGTTTCCAAACTCAGGCAGAGAAATGCTGCTCAATCCATTAAGCCATTTAAGCCTTTTTCTGTTGCCCCATCATTTGCTTACTGTACGTGTGTGTGAGTGTGTGTGTGTGTGTGTGTGTGTGTGTGCTCCACATGACACAGCTCCCACCTGTTCCAGATTAACCCAGTGTGCTCCTTTGCCAGGTAAGGATTAACCTCACTACAAACGCAGATTAAGCACACACACACACACACGGGCAGACGCAGGAAGCGCTCAGGCACGAAAAAGTCTCACACACACACACACATTGTAAAGAGAGACACGGGATAGAAAAGGTGTAGTAGAAAGATACACAGAAAAAAAGTGAGGTAAATAAGGCCACACACACACACACACACACAGTGTCATGATAATTCCTATTGACAGATTACAGAAGCCGACTCTCTGCCATAATATATTTTCTACTTCCCACTGCGTCCCTCCCCTATCTCCCATCTCTTTCTCATACCAATTTATGTCTTCATAAAAGCAGACCTTCTTGTAATTACTGTTTCTCTAAAGAAAAGTGATCCTCCTGCTGTCTTTTATTAGACAGGAAGCCTTGGAGGGCTTTTGTCCGCTCTGTCTCTTTTTCCGTCGAGTGATTTCAGACACTAAACAGAAGAATTGCAGGTTCTGAAAGGCAAAACTGAGTTTGCGCACACGAAAAGAATCACCCCCGTTCCCCCGTCAGACTGAAGCCTACGCCGCCAGGCTGCGAATGCATTTGGAGCGCCGTCGGGTCACGCAGCTTCCTCTGCGCACCAGGACCGCGTCAGCTATCAGTTCAAATCCAAGATCTGAAACTTGCTCTCAATCAGCCTTCTGACTATTCACTGTTTCAGCCTTGGTCAAATTTCTCGCCGCTCTGCTCATTTTCATCATCCAAGAGTGGCTCTCTCTATTTTCTCATCCCTGTAATTGGAAAATTGTTCAGAACTTCATTGAATGGGGATTACTGGTACTGGCATCACATTTCAAAAAAAAAAGATACTATATCAGAAAATTACCCAAATCCAAAAACTGATACCAGTAATCTGTAATAGAGCAGAGCAAAGTGACTTGTTTGTGTGCGTTTGTGCTCACGCTGTAGAAGCATTTTCATTAAGTTACACATAAGAGCCTGTGTGTGGTATGAAAACCCACAATCCCCTGTGCACAGCTCCGCACAGACCTGTTTAGACATGCAAAATGCACAGGCATAACCTCAAGCTTAATGGAGAGTACTGGCCTAATTGAGTCCATCTCCGGTGGCTGGCAATAACTTTCTATTGACCTTCAGTTCTTCTTCACCAACTTTTGTTTTATCTACTGCCTGAGCAGAAATTTTTAATGGACTTTCAGAAATACCTCCCAAATGCTTCCTCTCTGTAAATGGAGTCTCTTATATCAAACTCATGCATAGTTGCATAAAAAAACTCACATAAAATATGGATGCGAATACACTTGAAAACAGGTGCTCAGACGCCACATCCAGAACCCGAGAGGAAGTGCAGAGGCAAAAATGGGAAGTGAGGGAGATCTCATAGCAGAAGTTCAACATTTTGGGAAATGCACTTATTCTCTTTGAAGGAGAAGGTTAGATGAGATCGATATGACTCATGTCTGTGTGTTTAAAATATGAAGCTCGGCCCAGGAGTAGATCGTCTTAGGTTCACATAAAGCCTGGAAAGCAGAAGAAAAAGAATTCTAGCTTGGCTCTCTCCCAAGGCCAAACAGCTCCAGCATGTAACTCCCTGTAAAACAACTGATTGTTTTTACATTTCACTTCATGTACAGACACCGAGCTTTATCATGGTAGGCAGATTTTTTTTTCTGTTTTGGACAGGATAGCTGTTACAGCCTTTATGCTAAGGTCCGTGGAGACCGTCACTAACTCCATAAATATTCATATTTCAAAAAAACTCCAAAGTATTTCTCTAAACTTCTCCTGTTGACTCTGGTATAAAGGCCGGTTTGTATGGATCAGTGAGAACAATTGTAACGTCATTTCTAAAACAACTGCTATGTCTTCAAATTGACTGGAAGAAGTGCAATTTGATTTGTGTGGACACTTGAGACTATTTTTTATTTTCCCAAGAATAAAAATACACTGGCTAAATTATAACTAAACAGGTGGATATCTCAGCCAATCGAGATATGAAGTCCAGACTGTGTTGAAGCTCAGTGCCTGAAAAACAAAATATGTGTAACTGTCCAACTAAACAAAACAAGGGAACATCTCAAACTACTGATAAATATATCACATCATGCAACACCTGCATTACCACATGAAATTAGATTATTTGTCCAGTTAAAATACACATAAACTGCCTTTTGATTTGGTATCTGATCTGTGGTAACACATGTGAGCACACGCTGCTCTTTTATCAGGCTTAACTCCTGTAGACTCCTCTTCTGTTGTAAACCAGCATAAGCTGCCACATTTTACACTATCAGCTGCTCGAGCTTTGCAGCATTGGACTACATACAAACACACACACACACACACACACACACACACACAAACACATTGGAGAAAATGTTTGATGTTATTTTCGAGGGATTTCAGGTTTTAAGCTCCACTGCAGTCAGTAGGAGCTGCCGGATAAACACCACTACTTCACCCTGAAACACTGGGCACACTTCAGCAGTGAGTGGCATTGAGTGCTGAAGGGTGAATATATCTTTGATTTGAAGGGAGAAACATTTACTTGTTTAGACTGTGCTGCACTGAAATAGTAGCATAGTATGTCTTTTTTTTTTTTTTTGTCAGTACTATGTGGATAGGAGCCCTAATAACTGCTGCCACTGACTGTTTAATTCTCTGCTGACTGCTCTGCAGCTGTGCACTAAGATAAGCATAAATATCAGCTAACTTTGTCAAATTTATGTGTGCATAGCAAATTGCCATCAGTGCTGCGTCTGCATTAGCGTGGTAAATGTGGCCACAAGTAGGGTAAAAGTTGCACTAACCTCTTGAATTTCAGCCAAGCGCACGTGGCATGTATAGACGTGAGGGTGCTACCAGGCCGCAGGGTGCCGTCAACACAAGCGAGGCGAGCAGTGTTTGACCAGAATGATACTGAAGTAGAAGAGATATCTCTCCTTATATCTCAGAGCAGGGTTCTGTCCCGTTGACAAAGGCTGGGATTTGTCAAGCAGAAGGGGGGGGCGCCTGTTTTGGATGTTTGCACATGTGCACTGTGGCTAATCCTGGGATCTGTGATGGGTGAGTAGCTATAGCTAGCTACAGACAAGTGTGCCTCTCAAGCTGCCCTTGACTCAGCTTCCACTGCTCTAAGATCTATTATGATATTGACATACTGAGATGTGGAGTCTTAATAACTCCTTTAGCAAAGAACAATTGCTAAACCGTGTAACATAATACATTTTTCTTTCTGTTAATAAAGGTGTAGTAAGATCTGCAGTAAATTTGAGACAGGAGGATGCAGGATTCTCTTGGACAGGCACTATTTTTCCTCTCTACTGTCCATTTGATATGTTTACTGTTGGTTCAAAGGAATGACCCTAATACATCTTCAGGCAGGAAGGAGCACAGAAAAGTGAAGAAGTCCAGGCAGAGAGCAGCAAGAAACGGGAGAGAGACTCTGAGCAGAGGAAAGACAGGAAGCACAAAACCAGGAGACAGGACAGGCCCAGAATTTCAGAGAGATTCGATGCTACTACTGTCATGATAAGGTACGTTTCAGTCTGGTCCATCTTTCTCACTGGTGTAGTAAACTGCTGAATCAAACTGTTCATACTGTCACCAGGCAAACTGCAATTTTAGTCCTCTTAGTGATAAAATAAACAAAGGTACAGACATGTAGACATATAGTATTTATCATCTGGTTATTTGGCTCAGTTTCTATTGTCTTTGCCTCCATTTTACTGGAGTGGTAAATCAGCATTTTCTATTGTGTGTGAACTAAAATAAAAGAGTGGAATCACATTATCCTGTTAGACAGACCTCGTCCACTCAGCTGTAGCTTAGGTGGAGGTCTGATACTGTCCACATGTGGAGACGTTAATTTGGTCCTATTTTTAATTTTAATTTTAATTACCCTACTCCTCCAGAGTCCCTGATAGCATGTGTGCAGGACCACTGCGATTGCACGGACCTGAATGGTTCCCACTGTGTCTTAATGAAAGCTGCAGGTAAACATGCAAGAGGCAATGTGTGTGCAGAAGCACAGGAAGTATGTCTTTAATTTGATGACAGAGAAAGTGACCAATGATCAGCACCCTTTATAACAAAATAAGCTTCCACAAACAACTCTTATTCAAACACTATCTGGTGTACACACTCGCTCTGAACACTTATCAGGCCTGAAGTGCCCTTGGGGAATGGGAAAGGCTCAGGGATATACTGGATGTAGACTGTGCGTATATTTCCAGCTATAATCTGGTGTTCCCCTGTGGTGATTATAGTACAGCTCTTAAATCTTTTGTTGTTCACGTTTCCATTCCACTTAAAACATCTGCGTTTACAGGTCTACTTTTGCACAGGAAGGTTTGCATGAACCTACATCTCCTCTCTATTCCTTTTTACTCTATACTTTCTCTCATACTCTTTTACCCTCACCCTTTAAAATCTTTTACCCTCATCCTTTAAAATCTCTCCCCCCCCCCTCCCCTTCATGCTAGCCATTCCCTAGAGAGACCAATTTGCTTCCTGATTTTCACTTCTCTAGTCCCTAATTGGCTTGAGGGGATCTAAGGGGATTTGCGGAGGGGGCGGAGCTGAGGAAAAAGCAGACTGCCCTCTCTTCACCAGCTAAATGTGAACACAAAGAACTGACTTAATAAAGCCTCCAATCTGTAACTGCAGCATGATGTCCCGTCACCCCATTACTGGCTTTGTTTACACTTTGCTTTATTGGTTTTAAGACTTCTGACGTCTGGAAATGAAAGAGCCAAAGAAGTTATGTTTTTAACCCACTTCTATGAAATCTGGTGCACAGGCCTTTGGCCAGGGAACAATTGATTGGATTTAGGTAGTGGACTTGAACCTAAATATGTTTGGAGGGTCTGGAAATCAATTTAGCTTAAACTTTAAGTGAAAGGAATACAAGTCAAAGCCAAACACTGTCTCTAGGTGGAACAGAAAGGTGGGAGAACCGATCATCTCTGTCTCTGCTTGTCTTCCAGGACTGTAGCGGAGGGTAAAAGCACTTTAATGATATTTACCAGCTTTAAATAAAAGATCACAAAGTATGAAGCTACTTTTCAACCCTGATACACCCATCTGAATACAGAGCCGATGAATGATACTGAATATTGCATGACTGTGTTCCTCTGTAGTTTTTACAATCAATATCTATTACAAAATGTAATAAAACAAAAAATTTCAGACGAGCTGTCTGTGCTTACAATTCCTTTAAAGCACAGAGAAGCCTGTCTTTGATTACTGGCCCAACTCTTGTAACCACGGAGTGAGACAAAGATCTCCTGCTCCCTTAATCCTACTTGTGAATATATACCATACCAGAAGTGTCTTTCCACACGCTGGATCGGTTTTATGGGACGTCTTTGCTGTGACTACAAGAGCTCCCTACTTATAGTACTTGCAATGTATGTGATTGATTGGCCTTTTTTCAAGTTACCAAAAAAGTAATGCACAGTGCATGAGATTGATAAATCAGAGTAGTTTGTTAATTTCTACTGAAAATTATCTTTCCACATCAAACAAAACCAAATACAACAGAAACCAATGCACAGGCACAGAGTGAAACAAAAGGAACCAAAGAACTATAAAACGTAATGAAGGGAACGCAAAGGACATTCCAGTAAGTATACTGTATGTGTCAGCTGTCTTTTTTCATGTACAAATACACATACAATTGTTGTAAAACTCTGGGACGGACCCTCCCCCCCCAAATTACATATTTTGAAAAGAAGCAAACACAACCTCTGCCGGTCATGAAGTCGGGAACTGAAACTGGGAAGAGGCTGGCTTCCACAGCGCCACAGTGATCCACAGCATGATCCACCGTGAGCTACTTTGAGAAACCTCACAGTCCTCTGATGTGATCAGCACTGAAACTCTGGGATCAGATATCAAACTTACTGTGTGAAAGGCAGCCTAAAAATATCAGAACGTGAAGTGATTCTGAGCTGTGACGAAGGGCAGTTGCGAGCTCTGATGAGTGCCCGCGGGGGAGTAACTGACTTCTGACGTAATTTTGATGTCTCAAAATAAAACCTCCACAGGATTCTGCAGGATCTCCTGGACACATTTCTTTACAAACTAAACTCAAAAGGATTTCAAACTAAAAGCCACCGCATACCTTGCTACTGCAGTTTCAAGCAAGATGCCACCGCAGCAGACAGACTGCTGACTTCTGCCTAAAACCCACATTAGTCTATTTGGTCTGCCTCTGCTCTGTATATCTACTACTTGCCCCGTGCTCTTGCCATTTTCCCGTAGAGGTAACAGGAGTTCAGGGAGTAAACAAAACAGTCCCAAAGCTGATTTGCAACAATCATTGTGAGGCCAATGCGCTGAGGAGGAGAAGAGTGGAATAAAAAAGAAAAATGATAATAAAAACTGTGCTTTGGGAGAACATTTCTGCCCGTCTCGCTCCTGACTGAGACTCAACTGTGCTCTATTGTGGACTTGAGGTGGCTGATTACAGCTGGTCTAGTTGAAATTGATAAATATCATCTTTTGTAGTTGAAGGATCATTTTAAAATCAGACTGTACATACAGTGTGCAGCAATTTGATAAATGAGGCTCCATCTGTTTATATTTTTCTTAGGATGAATGATTGTGCCTCATCAGCGGCATTTCTAAAAATTTCGCCTCTTCATGTTTTTAAACCCCTGAGATGGATGAGAGAGCTCAGACGTGGGATCCCTCTCCATATATTCTAATTTGTGCCGCGCTGTGTAATTTTCATGGCTAAACCTGATTCCCAGCTGCACCGTGCACATTCAAGGAGAGGGGAAAAAAATATGACTCGGAGAACAATTGCTTGCTTACTTCTTCAAACCACCTGAAATACTTTTGAGAAGCTAAAGTGAACAGCTAGCACTTACTAACATCAAACTTCTGACAGCTCATTATGCGATCCCAGCGGTGCGCTTTCTTTTTACCTCCTCTTCCTTCCCACTATGTGAAGTCTGTTCATTTAGAGGAAGATTTTGGACGATGTCTCTCTCACTGCCATAGCATACCAGGAGTGAATACATTGGTTTAGTATAAGTGGCCCCAGTGGGAGCAGAGCCAGCCCTGGGCAGTGTGTCATGCAGTACCTACAGCGCTGAGTTGAACAAGAAAAGAACTCGTCTCTCTGTCCTCCATCTTTGAAGTGCTATTTCAATTTCTCTGCCTATATTCATCTCTGTAAATTTCATTCTGCTTTTTCTATGCAATAGCTATGTCAAGAGGCCAGGGTGACATTTTGTTGCGCTCCTAATCACATAATGTCCCTCTGAAGGGGCCTGTTTGAGTAGGCAGCAGGTGACTGATAGGCCAGCTCTTGCAGCGCTCGCAAATTACACCAGTGCAATGCCATTTAACTCTGTGAGCAGCACTGTGCTTAGGTAGAACCACGAATCAATCTTGCGTCGTACCTCCATCTCTCTGAAATGCCAGTGTACACTTCCTCTGCTTTGGCTAATGGCTGAGAGACTGACTGGACTGCAGGGCAGACTGCTGTGCTAAGACACTCGCTGACTGACTGCAAGGCGGCGGGGAGAACCAGGTCACTGCGATCTGAAGTCAAAAATTGAGAGAGATAATAGACAGAGTCAAATTTATTCATTCACACAGTGGGCACCCAACACCAGTGTCACCCAGACAAAATGTGAAATATGGTCACATGATCCTCTAATGTTCCTGGCATTGAATAATGGCCAGAAAGGTGTTTCTGCAGAACATTATGATGTGGCACTGAAGCTGACCTTTGACGTTGAGGGTATAAAATGTCATCACACCATTCTTTTATCCTATTAGACATTTGTGCTACTCTTGAGTTACGGCCAAAGACAAGTTCAGTGAGGTCACAGAGACCTTGACTTTTGACCTTTGCACACCAAAGTGTAATCAGCTCATCCTTGAGTGCAAGGGAACATTTCATGCCTCTGGCCATGACTGTCACCAGCACAAAGGCATAAAAATTTACACCTGTTTAATGCTACACCTGTTTCCTCTTCTTCAGTGCTTGAATTAATGTGTTTTCAAAATAAAAAACATTTTACCTTGCAGTCTGTCTCTACAGCACTTGAGCCTGTGTTGTACCTTAGTTTGGGCATAAATGAAAAGCTGTCATTTGTTGTTGCTTTTTAGGCACAAATGAGCGCTTCAGATATGTTGTTTTATTACCCTGGCTGGTCTTAAAAGCACACTCATTATAGCGCTTTCAGAAAAGAGAGAGGTAAAGCATCTCCACTTTTCATCCTTTCCTGCTTCCCTGCACCTACTTTGCTCACATGTTCTCGCTTTCTTATCAGCTCTCCTTTCTCTCCACTTCCATACACACCCTCTCGTCTCAGCCTCGCTACCTTTCAGTCTTTTGCCACATCGCCTTCTCCTCCCCTATGATTTTCCCTCCATCTGTCTCTATTCCGTTCTCTTTCTCTCATGCTCAGCTGAGAAATACTGTTACAGTGCCTAAAAATACCAGCAGTCCTGCCAAGAGAGGAGAAGACAAAGATTGCTGCAAGTTACTTCAGTGTGAAATTTCTCCACCACTTCAACTGTCTACAGTCAACTCTGTCAAGCCCTTTAATGAAACCCATCTCTCTCTGTTGCTCTCTCCAGCCTCCTCGCCCTCTTTCTTTTATTTCTCTTCCTCCATCTTTATCTGTTTCCCCAGTTAATCTTTCTCTTTCCTCCCGGCCTCTCTATGTAGAGCAACAGTGGAAAAGCCTTCACAGTAAACATGTTGTTTCTTATAAATGAGAGACAGACAGAGTGATCCACTAAAAAGAAGAGCTGAAGAACAGGTTTGCTGTGGAGTTAGAGCAACAATAAAAGTGTGCGCTAGCCTCATTAGCAAATACAATGCATATCTTATAGTTCCTTCAGTCAGACTTTAAACATAAATTCGAAGCAGGCCATTGAAGCTTTAGCAAAAAACAGACTAACAGTGTCTGGAAATAACTGATCACACCGAGCTCTCTTGCTCTTTTTCACAGTAACACTAATTCTAACTTGGGACCTGCCTGTCACAAACACTTGGCAGATGCTGCAAAGGGAGTAGGATCATGCCACAGTCGCTATCCTCATGCAGACCTACAGTGTCTGTCTAAGATCCAGGCGCAGGGACAGGGATGCTTGGGTAATCTGCGAACCATTTTAATGTCTCGCACTCCACAATAGACTCACAGCGGACTCCAGTTATGATTAATTACGATTATTTCAACCTGCTTCCTATAGAACTTGACCTGTTTTAATTTTCCACAAATAAAAGGTAGAATCTTGAAAGAAGACAGAATAATGGGTTTCTGCTCCAAAGAATTCAACCTTATTCTTTAAATATCATCCTGGTATTTCGTACACCTCTTCCTGTTTTACCGCTCCCCACTCTTTCCTCTTGTGGCTGTCGCTGCCAGCACCAATCTCCTGTATTGATGACAGCAGCTGATCAATAGCCTGCTAGTCCTGGTCACGCTTGTCAAGTCAATTTCCCACTAATGAATCCAGTTCCACTGTGATCCTCTTTGATGAACTATCTAAAGTTGTTTATTGTGTACTTGCAACATCCCTGCTGTACTTTTGGAAAATGGGCTGCACTGAGAAAATAAAGAACCATGACGACGCAGCTTGTTCTCCTTGGGCCCGTTTCATAGTTTTTTGGGGTATTTTTTTCTTATTTCTGTGGCCAAACATGGAAAATGTCACATTCCATCAAGATATTTACAGTAAAACAGCAACGGCGTTTGACAGGGCTTTCAGCGATTTTCCAGCAATCTAAAACATCAATGGTAAATGTCAGGTTTTGCTGTCAGCCCCTCAGAATCAAAGAGCAAGAGCGTCTTTCTGGATTAATCATTTTGAACTGATATTCCACAGACATACAAGCAGAAATCCATCATTTAGGAAGCAGGGATAGCAATTTCTCCACTGACACTGGCTTCAGCTGAAGAATACAATGCAGCCACAGGGCAAGTTGCATTGGATATAGATGATGAAGCGGATAAGGCCGCAATAAGGAAAGCACTTCTTCATTTATAATTATTAGAAAGTGTTTATCAGTGTAAATTAATATACTGTATGTTAGTGAGAAAAAAGGGGCGGAATTCTGAGATAGATTTGTCCTCACACTACCTCTGCATAGGAAGGTCTTCTATTTTCAGTGAGGTGTGGTGGGTATGGCAGGTACCTTCTGCTAACTTTCAATCCCTTGCACAGCGGTGACAGGCAAGCACTCATTCTTCAAGCTGAACAACATTAAAAACTAATTGAGGAGAGAAGTCCACTCATCCTTTGATGAGACAAGGAGGTCCGAGTGGACAGGTCATATTACACACTGAGAATGAACGAGGGAAGAAGCTGTGCAAACTGTGGAGAACCGACAGGGAGTCAGTGATACACACACTCTCAACTGGCTGCTTACCAGGCATGCTCAGTAGGCATTAATGTGTATACTTGGTGGTTGCAGCCTCTGGAGATTATGTTGCTCTGACGGATGATTTTCTGATTGCTGTTTTCCTCAAAATCAATGCCTAACATCCCAGTGAACATGTGACGAAAAGCTGAACTGACCATAAATAACTTTTTCAAAACTTTTCCATTCAACATTGTGCATTCAAGTCACTCTCAGACAAGTCGGTTTGAGAAAGCGACACTTTCTAGTACTTTTCCAGTTCAGGTCTACACCACCGCACAACACCGAGCTGATATATGCATACACAGCAGGCGAATTTCTGCAGCAAGCTCCAGGACCTCTGCATTTCCAGGCTGCACAATTCATCTGAATGAAACATAATCATAATAAAGAACTTCTGTTCTGCAATACACGAGAGGCTGTGGATCTCTGCTGCATTCTGGTGTACTAATTAGTGCATTTACCCATGGAAACCATCACATGCACACAATGAGACTATGTTTGTACCAAATGAAAAAAAATCCCTAATGCTGTTTCCTTTGGGGAAACAGTCCGTCAATTTATAATAATAAATTGACGGACAGTTGCCATAGATGCACTGATGTGTGAGGAGGGATATTTTATATTCAATTCTGGGGAAGATTGGGAGCCAGTGAAGGGATTTGAGGATGGGTGTGATGCGTTCGTGTGTTCGCACTCATCAGGATCCTGGCAGCGCTGTTTTGTATATATTGAAGCTTTTGAAAACTCTTGCCTGGGGTCCCGATAAGTAGTGCATTGCAGTAGTCAAGCATGGACAAGCTTTTCTCCATCAGAAAGGGTGAGAGACGGGTGAAGTTTGGCAATGTTTTTAAGGTGGAAAAAAGATGATTTACACAGATGTTTAATGTGATTATTAAATGTTAGGTGAGGGTCCAGACTTAGACCAAGGTCGGTAACTACAGATGAGAGGGGAATGTCCTGTCCAGAAAAGGTGACGGTATTTATGGAGGTTGACTGGACCTGTGGGGTGCCAACAAGTATGGCTTCAGTTTCGGCGCTGTTTAATTGGAGGAAATTTTGGCTCATCCATGCCTTTATCTCCTCCAGGCGGGTGGTAAGGGTGGACAGCGGAGACGGCAGTGATGAAGATGGTAGGGCAGCAGAGGGGGTTGAGTCGGTCTTGATGTAGAGCTGTGTGTCATCAGCTAGCAATGGAAAGAGATTTCATGCCGGCTGATGACACGACCGAGGGGAAGCATGTATAAAATAAACAGAATCGGCCCAAGAATGGACCCCTAAGGGACTCCACAGGTAACAGGAAGCGACCGGAACTTAGCACCACCCAGACTGACATACTAAGATATGTTGTGAACGAGTCCAAGGCAGTGCCACACAGTCCAATGCAGTGGAGCCGGTTATTATTAAGGATTTCAAGAGTAGCTGGAATTGGACGTTCTATCCAGGGATGAAGAGAGAAATGAACCTGCTAGTTGACAAACCTGGACAAAGACCAGAGACTCTGAAAGCCATCACAGCTTTCATGAATGGAATACAGAGAGAGATTATATATGCAGGTGTCGATGAAGTGTTGAGGTACACACACATGCACGTACACTCACAATGTCCCTGTCAGTCTTTTTTACTTTGTCTCCCCCAGGTTTCCTCCTACTTGTTCTGTCATACAAACGAAGACAAACACACACGGCAGGGGTGTTTCCCAACGGGAAGCCAGGTATGGAACGCTCTCTTTTTCTATCGCTCCCTCTAATACACACACACACACACATGCACACACAAAAATACAGAACATCCCAGCATACACACACACTTTGCAGGGGCCATCTCCATTGGGTAACCTATGATTGAACTCTCCTCCAGCCCTCACCCTCTCTCTCACACCCCTTCCATGACCTTATAATGATCTTCCACTCTGCACCACACAAACACATGTGCGCACACACGCACACAAACGCAGTCTCTCTCTAAATTCCCACACTGGGTCAGTAATGATCTGCCAGGCACTCCATGCTCTGAATCTTTTAACAGTCCACTCCTCCACTAAGTCTCAGTGGAGCACTCTGTGTGTGTGTGTGTGTTTGTGTGTGTGTGTTTTGGGATGCTTGTAGTGACTTTATGTATGCAACTTTGCCTTTAAACTAATACACTTAATGGCAAACGTGCATATATTGTATGCCTGCTGTGATGTTTTTAAATTAGAGAATGTAAGTGTATTTTGTTGTGTGTGTTTGTTATGCAATTTTCTCCTTAACACGCACATTGTGCCAGATAAGCTTTTAATCACCGCAGCACGACAGGGGAGTAGTAAAGTTTCACCACTGTGCGTTCAGTATTAATTTCAAGGTCTTCTAAAGTTAGCATTCAATAAATATCTTTGTGGCTCTCTGAAGAGCCTGATGGTGATAAAACAGCTCACTGTGATGTGTTCTGATGTTAATTTTAATTAAATTATGTTTAATCAGATTATTTTTAGAGAACGGGTAGTTCTCATATGCTGAAAGAATCATTTCAAAAGCATTTAAGATTTTATTTTGTGTATTATACAGTCTACAGTATGTCCACATTTGTTTATGCATGTGGATGAGAACAGAGTTGCTGTGTTTCCTCCTGCACTGCTGTTTGTCTGCTTGTGTGTCTGGTCTGTGTTTGTGTGAGTGTGCGCACAGACAGAGATGCATTAGAGTCATGCTGAGGCAGCTCCGCAAAGTCCCAGGCATTCCCTGGACATCTCTTAGTGGTTTTCTTTGAGAGCCACATCCTGGCAGCAAGACCCCTATTACTGATACAGACACACTGTAATAAGGCAGAGATCGCACACACACATGCGCACACACACACACACAAACACAAACGCTCTCTACTATCTCTTCCTCTATCAGCTGCACATAACAAGCAATCTGCAAGCAAAAAAAAATCTGTGGTTAAGAAGATTTTAATCTCTTCTTCATCTCTGTCATTCTATTTTTTTCCCACCATCCCGTCCTTTGTGGAAATGTTTCTACTCAGAGATATTTACCAGCTGATTGACTGACATCAGCCCTCACATACACACTGCACGGCTAAACCAACACACAAACACACAGGAACAGCGTTGTCTTCCTGTCATCTCCCCCTCTCTCAGACAGATCATTAGCTAACAGCAGATTGGTCTGTCACAGGAAGGGGCCCGAAACTCAAAGGACAGGAAATGAAGACGTGGTTCTGCCTATCGAGCTCCTCAGGAGACATGAGGATAAAGGGAGGGCGGGTGGGGGGGTGTATAGCCCTATCAGTGTCTCTGGGGAAAGTCATGTGACAGAAGAGGCAGGAAGTGGTGATTCATTGAAGTTATGCCCAGATAGAGCGTCAAACAAGTGTGGGTTAGCAAACAGCTTCTCTCCCTCAGTCTGCCCTAACCTTTCACCTAGATACATCCACACACATGATTATAAGACCTGTCTGGCTATTAGCTTAGTTTATTCCATTTATTAGCTTAGTTTATAGGCTGATATTGGAGGCAACAGGTCAAGCTGACAGTTCATTTTAAGCCCGCCCTCTGCTGGACAGTGAAGCAAACTACTTCAAACTGTCTATTGCGCTTATAGACTATACATTTTGAACATGTCATCACAGTTCAGATATTTAGGCTTTGAACAAAATTTTCAAACTGGCAGCCCCTGTCTGCTAATATCTAAGTAAACAGAAAATCTGGCATGTGTGTATTTTGAATCAAACAGTTTCTTTTAAGCCAAAGAGATGTGTTTAATGCTACGATGCAAAGAATCCCAAATGCAGAAACACAAATGGGCAACTTGTATGTTCAATCTGACAGAAGCTTTTACAGCATCATGTAGGAGCAGATGTTTTTGTGTGTGTTTTATCTGCAGACACAGACAACTGAACCCTGGGAAGCTGTCACAAACTTATTCCTTGCAATACCCACAGAGGAAACTCTGCCAGCAGCTGTAACCAATTGTCTTTTTTGATGATTAATTAATTTGTCAAGGGCCACTGTGCCATTCCATTCATTTATAACAACGCTGAGTTTTTTGTCACTGCTGAAGGCAATATAACCCACCTGAAGCGCCTCAAACAGGCAGCGGTCAAACTGTATCAATAAGTGGAGGGGAAAAAAACGTGGAAGGAGCGAGCGCACTTGGACCTGCATATTATTGGCCTTTCTGCATATAAATGTAAATCAGCCTGAATGCCCTGGGTGATATTATCTGTGGAAGCGAGGACACTGACCCTCCATTTTGTATCCACAAAACGAGTACGTGCCCTGCGTACAGCTGCTTGTCGCCCGACGCTGCTGCAAATAACTGAGTGGAAGGCGGATGAGTAGCAGGTGGAGGGAAATAGTAAAAGTCAAGAGGGAGTATGAGAGGAAGGATGAGGAGCTGGAGAGAAATAGACAAGAGGCTGACATGCAAGAGGAGATGGAGGATGAAGACGCACGACATCAACCAGGGTAAAATGCGAGAAATAAATAGTATAAAGTGATATAGAGATAAACAAGATGTGAGCATTGATTTCCTCAGACAGTGTTGAGTTAAGACCAGCAGGACACAGCATGATAAGGTCCATCTATTGGTGAGTAAACCGGCTGTGCAAAGCCTCCAACAGCCACAGCCAAAAACATGATTACACACATGCACTGCACACACACATAAAGCAGTCAATACAATAGAAGCGCTCCTCTCGCACTCTTTTCCCTCCTGCAGGCTCCCCTCCTCGGCTCTGCTTTTCCTCTGTTAAGTACAGACACACACATGCTAACACATACCCACCACAAGTACAAAATGACTGAAATGACAATGGACCTCTTTCGCCTTTATTAATCGACCGGTCGACACAAAATCAATACACAATCAGATTGAATTAGGAGGGCTCGGTGTAATATCTGGACCCCAATCAGACTGAGTGACAATCACCCCTGATTAATCTTCTGAATTCGTCCGTTCACAAAGCTCCTGTTTTATTCACCACAAACTGAAAGCAAGCTGATCCTGTCTTTAAAAAAAAAAAGAAAAATTCTCCTACAATACGTGTGACACCAGCACAGACTAATCTCTGGATAGCATCTGTTTGCAATGAGGTTTTCGTTCCACACTGCTGAATCACGGCAAGCCCTAGTCCGGCACAATCTACAGCACGGGCAGGAATGAAATAAGGAAGGTGCAACCCGTGGGTGGGTGTAATCTCCAGACTGAATGTGTTTGTGTTCAGCACTGGACAAAGGGCATCGTATTTACAGTATATTTACTGTAGACTTAATATCATTCACACCATTTTAGAGATACTGCAGAGGAGGCAAACACACACAAGTTTAGTGCATGTATTTGCAGCACATTTGAAAACTTAATGTTGCATCAAAAGGAGGAGGATTTTTTTTAAGGAAATTCCTCTTAAAATCAACAATTCCACACATCTAACTGATCTCTAACGGGCTGAGAACTTGTCTCTATTTACTCTACGTTAACATTGTTCTTTCAAGGAAATCTCCTAGGAATTTACAGACAAGTAAAATAACACGTTAGTATTTTATTTCCCCGACACTGAGGCCTGTTTCAAATTCCTCTCCACACTGTCAAGAATAAAACTCTGGCAGAGAAATTCAGAATCTTTTATTTAATTATTTACTTTGTTGGCCTCACATTTCGACATTCTCTGTCTAAAAGTTATGGGGCCTCATTTTTCAAGCTGTGCATAGAAAGAGTTCTGAATCTGTGTGTGTGTGTGTGTGTGTGTGTGTGTGTGTGTGTGTGTGTGTGTGTGTGTGTGAGAGAGAGAACCGGCAGTATGCACGAGAAAATTAGAGCCAAGCTGAAAAAGGAAAACAGATAAAGAATTGTTACGCACAAAAAAAAGTAATACCTGCCAGTCACAGACCAGGTATAGCCTGTTAATCACACTCGCAAAAGTAAACCATTTCTTCACACGCACACACACCTTTCTTTTCCTTTAAAGTAGATCAGATGGATTTGATAGATCCAACCAAGGCTACTGACGGAAGCTACGAAGCAGAAACAGGAGGAAATCACTGAAAGCATCGCTGGCGTCAGACAAGAACTGAAAGAAATCAGTGAAAGTGTTTATAACAACTTCATTTCACATTGCAATAAATGCCTTCCAAGTCACTACGTAAGAAGCTGGAGTTCAGAGCAGTTTTCACTAATGAAGGTCCTTTCACTAAAGTCTGTTTTTACTTCACACAAAAAAAAAACTATATGTCATAATGGCACATGTGATCAAGTCTTTAAAACCGAGTTATGTAATTTGCTCATTTAGAACAAAGCAGTTAGAGGTTGGCACATACATGTCTTTGTCATATAGCTCTTCAGTTTCATGCCTGTGTCAAACACTGAACTGAGAATAAAGTGAACCCAGGCAGAGAGGGAGCTTTGAGCTGAGCATAGTTATTAAAGAGGCAAAAACCTCACAGGAATAGCAGAACCAGAATGTAGGTTCTGAGGTTATAAGGTGAGGGTCCATTTAAAACAGACACTCTCTGAATCAGATACAGATAGGACATTTCAAAGGCTTTTGCTGTATAACATATTTCTCTTTGTAGTCATGTTCTCTTCATGTTAACCACACCTATTAAGATGATAATGAGGCTTCTTCATTACATATTCAGACTAATGGAGAACAATCTTATCACGGGAGAGTATTCATCAATCTCCTCTTTTCGTCTTGAAAGACGTTTTTTTGTCAGATGACTGTTTCAAGTAAAAGGGAAAGATGGCAGTCAGCTCTGAGGCCGGACTCTACAGGTGTGTGTGTGTGTGAATGAGAGACAGAAAGGACAGGAATAAAGGAAGACATCCTATCCCTGGTTTCCCAGTGATGCAGGGCGATGTGGGACGCCTGTGACAGGACAGATTTGAAGTTTTATATCCATCCTTCCCTCATCCTTCCTTTGTGCTGTTCTCTTTACTTCTCTTCCCTCTTTGTCTTCCAGCCTTCACCACGCATCTGGAAACACTCTGATAAACTTTGCTTTTAGAGCACTTTGTTCGACACAGAGTTCATGTCGCAGACTTTATCCTCCCCCCCGCCCTCACTCACCCCAACAACTCCTCTCTCATCCATCTCTCCTTCCTGTCGTTTTCCTCTGTTTTTTTATCTCTGTCCATCCATCTCGATCACTTGCACACGCACATGCATGCACACTCAGAAGCTTTAAAATTCGGTCCACGGTTCACCACTTACAGACACAAAGGAGCATTGCAAGTGCTGGCCGAGGGCTAAAAGCGTCCTCTTTTATAGGGAAAGCAATATGGATGGTACTAAGTGGTGTGGACTGGGCTACTTTTGTGCTACACACTCAAACACACCCTTAAACACACAAATACTTATGTACGCAGGTGCACAGACACAAAAAGCATTCACAACCACACATAAACATCTGCAAATATTAACCAAAAAGGGCTCTCATCACCAGAGCAGACAGAGTATGCAGTAAAACTGTATCACACACCAATGTAATGCCAGCAGGTCATATTTGGCTGC
>JBBMJY010000017.1:9926601-10031982 GCA_037833715.1 Toxotes lorentzi | reverse complement strand
TTTCCACCTCACGCCATTCTCCTCTAATTATCCATCTCTCTCACCCTCTCGCCACCTCCGTCTGTCCATTACACACAAACACGCACACACATGCACACACACAAAGAGCTGGGGGATTACATGAGTATGTGATGTCACATAAACAGTCTCCCAGGAAGAGGGGCCAGGTGATTTATCGAGGGCCTCGGCACCGCCACAATAAACTAGCTGTCAATACAATCAGCGCTTGTGCCAGCACGAGCACACTCAAATGCGCACATCGACAGACAACCACTAAGCTATCTCTTGCCATTGCTCTATTCGGCTGGCTAGACAGACACACACGCACACGCAGACTTCCATCCATCTGCTTTTCATTGCTCTATTTTGCCAGCTGGTCAGACAGTCCAGCAATGATAAACAAGAGGAGGAATCCAAGATCTCACTTTCAACCCCGTCTCCTCTTATTCTTCTTCTGTCCACTGTTTGCCCTTCTCACCCCTCTACCCCACAAATCTCCTCTCCTCAAACCATAATTCTCTCTCTTACTCACACACACTTCCTGCCACACACACACACGTCCACATACCAGTTACAACCACTGATAACGTCTTGTGTTAGAAAAGAAAACCAGCACCACCTTGCACAGATACACATATATTGTGGAGTGTGCACAGACTGCTGGCTGCTAACAAACGTAACAGCCTGCAATAATGTCACGATAAAGGATAGCTCTTCCCTTCCACTTTTATGAAGTCTGGCAATCACTGTGGTCTATGCAGCATAACACAAACACACAAACAAATCATGTTTTCCAGCAAAGAGACAGCTGCTAAAACACATAACGCCTGATTTACAGAGCAAGTTTTTGACAGTTCAGGAACACCAGTTTGTACTCTCCCCTAAAAGTTTTCATCCAGCTCTTGCAATGAGAACTATGAGGTTTAGATGAGGTGAGTGACAGAGAATAACACTTTGTTACCCTTGTTTATCAGTTTCTGTGATCGTGTGATTTTTTGACAGTCTAAACAGCTGTCTGTGAAATGCCCAGTGGCAAAAATATAAACTTAATTTTTATTAATTAGTTTTGTGAGATCGATTTCATCATTCTCTGTATTTACATAAGAGGCATCTTTTTTATTTCTCTGTATGGTGTATGAGAGCGCCAAACAGTTCTGCAAAACCACTGACTGGACAGGCTCCCCATCATGCCCCAAGGCTCCAACCACACTCCCTTTCAAGATAAGCAGTGGTCAGACAGAGTAGGGGCGGTGAATAGCAGCACAGGACAGAGACAGTAGTCCACACCGGAACTGAAGCCAGCTAGCCAGCAGACAGACACCTGCTGTCCGTCCAAGTCCCTGTGCTTCCTTGAGAGCCAAATGCTGCTCATGCACAGTTACAAAGAACCAATGTTTTAACTTCATACTGTGCAGGGATCCTAGACTCCTTAAAAAAAACTATGTGGTATAGCTTCCTTTTATCCATCCCCACTTGACATTGATTATTCTTTCAGAACACCACCTTATCCGCTCCTCAGCCGTAACACCAACACCAGCTGAAATGAAAAGACAATAACTCCCAATGTTTAATCAATTTTTGAAAGATAATTTCAGATGTTGTGGTGTGATGCGTTTCCTAAATAATGATATTGAGGGAGCTCATTTCTTCCCTGATGAAAACACCTCATATACATTTCTGATAAGGGCAGTGCTCGTTAACCGCTCACATGAATCCGCTCACGTATCAACTTTTGCTGAAATGTTTTCAGAAATGATGCACGTCACTAAAGCACTCCAGCATTTTCAGAATTATACTGATTATACTGACAACTGCAGGTTACAGGATGACATACTTGTTGCTGATGGAGAGATCTGCATCCTTCCTCGGGGATGACAGGTTTATTGCTGCCTCTTTTCTCCTTTCATGATGCTCCAAAAGTTTGATTCACATTTGTTTTCCAGTGAGATGAAAACTTTTCCTCTGGGTGTTTTATCACCCTCCTCTCCCTCTATGTCTCCCTCTCTCTCTCTCTTAACACATATGCTGGTTTTAAACATTATACAGAGGTATACCACCAAGGGCGACAGAACAAGAATCATGCGTTGCGGTTTAATGGATAGCACCGTTTTCCTCCAGGAGCCTCCACCTTCCATGTCAGCCCCCCCACCCTGACTCCATGTTACCATGAGCTACCCTAACCCACCAAACCAAGCGTGACGAGTGGGCTGTCACCCAACGGCAACAACGGTGCAGCACAAGCAGAAAGAATGGACAGAGAGACTATGCAAGGCAATAAGAGAAAAAAGATAGAGAGAGTGGGATAATTACCTGAAAAAAATAAATAAAAAGTGATACGGGACAAAAATAGAATAAGATACAGGTAGACGGAAAGGTGGAAAAACAGAGGAGAGAAATATGATGCAAGAGTGAGACAGAGGGAGGAAAAAAAAAGAGGGGAGGGGGGGTGTGAGTGGTGGGGTGGGGGAAGTGAGAGAGATTACGTCCGTCCTTGTCCAAAGAGGATAATGAGGTGAGTGGAGCTGAGCCGACCCAGTGTGGCAAATCCCAGCGTGCACCTGGTGCCTGGGAAGCGTCGTACAGGACAAACACACACACACACAGCCTGACACAGATTTATATGGCCGTGCTTGTGAGGACCACCCATCCCTTACTGTTACAGTGATGCTTCCCTTTGAAAGAACATTAGCTCAACATGATAATAAAATTCAGAGGTCAGAGGTCAGACATTCCTGGATTTGGGAACGATTTTTTCACTTGTTTTAAGAACATAAGACTGTTAGGACTCAGTAATAGACAAGTACTTATATACAAGTACAGTGGGTTAAGTGTGTAAACAGATACATGTAGCAGAGTAAGTACATTAACAAGCACAAATGCTGGTTCAAACCTCTCAAATATTCAGCTTTGTATTGCTGATTTCAGACTGAATAATAATTAAAAACCTTTCTGTAGCTGTATAATGTGAGACTTGATGAACGGCAGTGTGAAGTAAATGGACTGTATTTTCTCTTTCTGGTGAAGATCCCAAGCACAAATGTATATTATGTGATGGGAATTTAAAATGACCGCTGCAGGAATAAGGTCAGTATGCCAACTTGCTGACGTCAGTAACTGAATCAAAAGTGACTCACCAAATAGAATCACCCTTTGGCACCTGATTATCATGTAATATTCTGGATGTTTTTTATTTCGCGGGCTCAGGCGATGCACATATTGTAAGCAAATCTGAATGGACCGAACAAATTTTACAAATGTTCTAAATTTCCAACGTTAGGAATGTCCGCAAACAACTGAAATCTCTAGTAAATAGCCAAGAAACACAAGAACACACATACTCCACAATAACACACACACACACACACAGAGGTCAAAATCAAAATGCAGCCTTTTCAGCTGCTTCTATCCACCAGTGTAAAAACAGAGCTGCAAAAGCTACATTGCATTTTCAGTCATACAAGCACACGTCTCTCATTCACACACATGCAACATCTTTGTGGTGGGAAACACAGATACACACATTGTTAATTTATTGGGCATTTCAGACACACACACACAGTACACCTGTTGATTTTTTAGATTTAGTTGTGAAATACTTTGATTTCCCTCAGACACATCACAGTATTAGTGCTGGTCTCAGACACACTCTCTCTCACACACACACACAGTGGCTGGTCCCCGCCTCTTCTCTCCCTCCCTTTTATCACAGGACGCTTGATCCATCATCCAACATCACTCCTGGATGTTATCGTAAGAGCGTGAAAGAGATCTCACATCTCTGAGCCCCACACAGCGACCTGCACACTAATCAGCCTCAACCTAAAACGACCGGGCTCAGCTGTGTCGCCAAACCCTCCACCGATCTGTATTAAATTTACACTGACAGCCCTGGGGGGCGGGGGCTGCAAACACACAGGAAGTGTGTGTTGTATGTTTACCAGTCACGGTTGGCTCATGACCACAGGGGCTACCAACAGAGAGTCTCAGCTGCCCCAGCAGTCAGGAACACATATCAGGGTGGACCGATTGGCTGCTGGCTGGGTGGCTGGCTGGTCAGACTCCAGTGGAAAAAGCACTCTGATATTGCTCTCACAATTATACATGAGTTTATACTGAACTTAACTTACATTTTTGCCCTGACATACATACATCCATTTAAACAACTTCTGGATAGTGTCGGGTAGGGATTTGTTTTTGATCCCTGATTTGTGCAGTTTCTAAATCTAGCAAGTCTTTGAATTTTACAGACTTTATTTTAAAGCCTCTACACTTTCAAATGTCTTTTGCTTCTTCCTGCACTCTGATGGTTTAGCTTCACTGTGCAAAATGATGCATGTGCAGAGTGCAAGTGCTTACCTTAAATCTCTTTAACACCTGAATTCTGGGAGATCTCTAACTCAGTAAACAGTATATTATTAAATATTCTATATTCCTATAGTAATTCAGTATAATAATCCTGTTTCTATCTGTGATACTCAGCAGTGGGTTTATGGTAATATTATGATATAGATTTTTTTCTACTGAGTCTCATGGGATCACTTGAGCATTCCTATAGAAAGTTATTGCTGTGATAATCAATAGCGACTTTTGGAGGATTTCCTAATACTTAATTATATGTTTATGAAGACCAGGTTCCCTGCAGTATTCCTGTGTCTCACTATAAACTTATTTTTGCTCATTGTTTTCTTGTTACCTTTCTGTACCTAATATAATTTTGGTCTGACACTGTGTCTGCTTTACAGCATGTATATAATGTTTGATAGTTGGTTTATAGTCCCCTTACAGTACTTTCAAGTATTTTCAACTGCGTGATATATTAGGTCTATTACAACTTTCTTATCTGTGTAGGTGTTATACTAAACCTGTGCTTGTCTATAGTGAGTTTATGTGATCAAGCATTGAGCTATTTTTATCTCCTTAGGGATCACTTTAATATTCCCGCTGGGCCACGCTGCGCTGTGTATTTTCAAAGTATCCCCTCATAGCTGTCATAAGCAGCTATAGCAGCTTCTTTTAATTGGATGTCAGTCCGGGCTTCAGATTTAGAAAATCATTTATTTACAGAAAGTCAGGCTGCTTTTTATGATTTGAGGATAGGGAATGAAAATGTGCCCTTCTGTTGAACAGTTTATTAGATACAGCTCAACATATTTATAGAGGGGAGCGGTCATTACCTCATGTAAGGGGTAAACAAAACAAGAGATTAAAAAAAGGGGGGGGTCAATGCTGGAAGTGTGGGCGAGAAGGGACATGCACAACACACAGGCACACACACACACACACACAGCTGAGTCTGGATGTCCTCAGTTGCTAGGGCTGCCCCCTCCTCCTCTAAATTTAATTACAGTTTATTGGGGTGACAGGAAAGACACCTGGGTTGCCAATAAACCGATACATAATCAATTTCTGTCCCGTTATAGCGTTAATAGATGACTTGCAATAATCCCTGGCAAACACGCACGTGCGCGCGCGCGCGCTAAAACGCTGAGGAATGTCACAGCCTATCTCCTGCGTGTCTTGCATAACACCGCGCTGCCGCCTGCCTGTTGTCACACAGAGTTTATTCCTAAACAACATGAGCACAATGAGCAGCAGGAATCCACCAAAACTCTGCGCAGGACTCATCTTCCACATTCCTGCCTCCTGTCAGAATACAGCTGTCAGTCGCATGCCGCTGCTCTCGTGACAGCCACGCCAGCGGGACTTGTTTGACTAAAACAAAATTGCGCCCAAACCGCACCAAACACAAGCAGACGAAATCGCTCAAAGTGTGTCCGTGGTGCGCATTTTCAGCTCCAATCAGCGGGCCTGCCTGCTCTACCGGGGTCTTACCTGAAAACGTGCCATTCTAGCCGCTTGCCATTTCAACTGCCTTTAATCCCGCTGAGCCGAGCCGGGGCTGAGCCGCTCTGCAGCTCGGCGCAGCTGAACAGGTGAATGCCGGAGGTGTTCTCCAGATTCCCCAAACCGTGCGTAACCGAGCCTCTTGATTATCCAAGTGAACGCGCAATCAAAGCTGATGTAGGTGCGTGTGTCTGGCTCTTAAAGCTGGACCCAGAGGGATCCGGTGAAGAAGTGTGTCTCAGAGCGCTCCGGCCGTTCCAACGCCCGCTGTCGAACAGAAATAGTCCCGGTGTTTGAGAGCCTCCCGGTGCCGCTGACAGAGCGACCGAAACTCCACCTCCTCCTCCGGCAGCGGCGTTCTCACCGTCTGGCTAGGTCCGGAGCATAACAGGCAAAGTCTCTCCCCCTCTCTCTCTCTAACTCCCTCCCTCTCTCCCTCCCTCTCCCCCACCCCCCAGTACTGTCCCTTTCTCTCTCTTCCTCAGGAAACAATCACGGGCTGTCAAACTTTCAGTTCAGCACAGGGTGAGAGTCTCAAACTCCACCCACAGCACTGTGTAAGAGCAGCTATAGTGTAGCAACACAATGATGTGGTTAAAGGTGATGATACTGGAGAAGTAAAGTACAAGTCCTACATTCAAAAATATTCCTTCAGTAAAAGCACCATCAGCAGCAGCACTGTGGACCATGGATCATGGTCACATTTCTAAAAAATAGAAAGCAGCACAAAATACAAATACTGAAGTGAAAGTACCTCAAAGTCGTACTGTGTAAATGTACTCAGTTTCTCTACGGTGCTAAAACTGAAAGATAACTACCACAAACTGGGAACAAACATCAATTATCCTTTTAAAACATGCCACTTTTCCTAATATCACTTCATAATTTCTCAATAACATGAGAAAGAAGATTCTTCTCTCTGTAGAAGACAGTCAGCCTGAGTTTCATATCTAGTGAGAAACCAGAAACAGTTTTATTTTCCACCAAAGGTAATGCTCCATCAATCAGCCTTATGGGCTTCTTTTGGATGGGATTTGATACCGAAACCATTTCAGAATGAAAACATTCCAGACACAGCCTATCAGTTTAACTGATGACGCCTTAACTTTGATGAAAAATTAAATTATTTCCACTTTCGCCCTATCCATTTTTGTTAGCTGAATGCTTAGTTGGTTGTTAGGTGGCCTAGTGTCATGATGAATGGTGTTAATTTCTTAGCATTTCCAAAATATAGATGACTACATTATCTAAAGTGTTGTATTTTGTAAATAATTGTCTTTACACTCAGCTAACAGCTTTAATAATCAGCCGCAGTCAGTTTTAGTTTCTTGTTCGCAATCATTCCGTGACAGTGGGCGTACGTGTTTTCGAACGACGGATGTCTCATTTAAAAATCAAGTCTTTCATTTATTTGGAAGTGGGGAAACAAATTGCAGCTGAGCAAATGCAAGCTGTTATTTCCACAGGCCAACCCTCCCTCGCTAAATTCCTGATTTATGCGCTCACTGTTTTCTGGTGACTTTTCGGACTGCCTCTGTGAGTAGCCCCGCAGCTCTCCGCGCTCTCAAACATTCATCAAACCTAACAGTCGTAGCTGAGCAAAATTCTACAAAACGGAGTTTGATTTTGGTAAAACCAAATGAGATGAAACTTAAATGAGGGGCAATTATCGAGCGTGGGGATCTGCACTGGGGTGACTTGATCTCTGCTCAGCTCTGCAAAGTGTATTTTTCTCCTCATGAATAGAATATCAGCTCATTTCCTGGGTCATCTGCTGCGCGGGTAATTGGCTGGTAATTGGTAAATGGCTGAAAGCGCACTGAACACTTCCAACCTCCATATCCAGAGAAAGAGCAAAAGAAAGGAAAGCACTGATTGGAACACTCTGAGTGTCACTTACAAGACATTTTAGGCATATTTGGTTTTTGGTAATGCAGAATGAGCTTGATTTGATGTGCTGAGGTGCAGCTGAAGAGCACAAACATTAGGGCTCAAACACTGTAGGACAACAGATGGTTCGTATGACTTCACTGGGAGCAACCATCATGGTATCTGAGCTTTTGTCCAGTTTCTTTATTCACGGTCTGCTGATCAGTCACGCGATTTATACAGTGGATCTACAGGATTCCATGTGCGACAGAAATATAATTAAATGTCGCATGAAAAGAGGAGAACATTATTTTGAAACTAGTTAAAATAACTTAATAATAAAATCCCTAAAATTTCCTGAAGCTACAATAAAACCCTGATTATAATACTCACTTCTATTTTACTGACTGATTATTCATTTGCAGATGCAGTTGTACCACATTTATATAATAATATGTAATACTGCAGACTTAAACATTACAGCTAAAACGCTTTGTGTTTGACTGAGGCATTATCTACACTATGGGAGGCTTTACACCAAAAAAGTTTTAAGGCAAAAGTCAAATGTGCATCCTCTTTATGTATTTAACCCTGGGAATTAATACTGAATGAATATATTTGCATTCTGTCTATTAGAGTACTCCTCCTAAGGTGATAACACAGAGTGAGTGTTAATGCATATCCTCCCTGTATTAGAGCACGGGGGAAGCGGCCGTTATTCGCAGACAGCGATGAAGGCCATGAGGCTGGAGCCGTCGTCTGCAATGAGAACAAAGCGATCCGTCATATAAAACTAGTTCTGTCAAATGCAGCCTTATCTATTCAACGGTGAACTCTGCTGACAGGATAATGCGGTGTGAGCGTGGCGGAAAGTACGTGACAGCGAACGTTCCCTCAATGATTTAGAAATGCCGGAGCCAAAGTTAGGAGGACTCCATGCCTCTGATAAGAACGTGCTGTTGTTTACAAGAAGAAAGAAGGTTAAACTCACACACATTCACACCTGGGAACTCGATGTATAGTTTATTAATCTATTTAGCTTTGTTCTACTGCCCCCTGAGCAGAGCAACTGGTCCTGCTGGGCTTTAGGTGCTTTGGTCAAGGTTACTGAGGACAGTGTTTCTCTTTTACTCTTACTACCCAGATGTTTCCACTTGAACTGACAATAATCCAGTAGGAAGCTTTGTTGTCTCCCCCACTGGTGGGAAAAAAACATACTTTTAAAGCTAGAAGTATTTGTTTAAAATTCAATTTTCTAGTGTATTTTGATTTTCTGCTGCTTAATACTTCTACTATTATTCCTTTGATTTCAGGACCTTTACTAGTAATGGAAGCACTAAGCTCCTTTATTTAAGTAAAAGAGGTTGAGCTTTCAGCTCTGCTCTTATGCAACCATTATCAGATTTAGGGTAGAACTGCGATTTGAGGGGTCCTGTAAAAAAAAAAAAATCTAGACAGTTTTAGCATTCACATCTCTGCTGGATCTTCTGTCAACAGACACATAGAGGATTTCAGCCTTTGAAACCGTCACTTAATGAAGTGGAAAGTGACAGGGAGACGGACAGAGAAAGAGGTTGGACTTTAATAATCCCCACAGGGACACAGTAGTTCAAAACTGGTGGAATTAGTTATTAAAAACTGGAAGTAAGATTTCAGTGCCAGATTAGCAAACTGAAAGGACCGACAGCTCTCCCAGAGTGGCTAATATCAGAAGCTAAACATAAGGAACTACTGCATAGGTTGGTGTTTTATTGTGAAAACACTTACACACACATGTATATATACAGTATTAGCTATTTAAATGTTTGGGCACTGAAAGAAACCAAACTTCTGCTGTTATTTAATAGAGATTTTACATATGACCTCCAATTCAATCCACCAAAATGATGATTAAGGCTGAACTATTGATGGGCACCTTGTTAACAAACACTACTGGATGCATTCATGGGGCAACACCTCTTTGATAACTGGTCACAAAACTGTAGACAACGTAGATTTCACATTTGGAAATGCTTGTTGACTCAATAATATAATGTCAGTTGGATCTGTTTGTCTCTCATTTGCATATTAATATAACACTATGTGAAACGTTAGATAACACTAGTTGACTATTAGTACAGATGGGGTGCAGCACTGAGGTAGAGAAACATTTCCACTGGCTCATAATAGCTTATCATTTTCATTATTTAGAAATAAAGCAGCTGCTGGAAACTCATGAAATCAATGTTCGGAGGTTAATTTGTATGCAACACACATCTTTACATTACATTCCTTTTTTTTTTGTAACCGCACACCACCTCTGACAGACAACTCTTTATAAACATGACAATGAGACATATTTTCCATCCAGTGCATCAGTCTTCTCCTCTATCAGCTATCACCAATTTCCAAACTCTAAACACATCAAACACAGAGTCTCCACGAGACACACAGTAACAGTGCGAGTTGTCTGACCTAGACACAAAAAAAAACAATTCCTCACAAGCTCTCAGTTATTTTTGGGATGTTTTCTGCCTGTGCATTTTTCATCATTCCATCAGGCAGAAAGCGTCCTCCACACAACATTCCTTGACTGATAAATTTAATCACAAACCCATTTTATTAATGACAAGAAAAAAAAAACACATTTGAGCAAGACTGCTGAAAGTCTGGGGACACTTGTAACACAATAAATCATCAGAGTTTCTTGGAAAGGTGTCACTTAAAATCTGAAACGATCCAGAGCTGGGCTTCGCTTTAAAGGGGGAGAGCCAGCAACAATCAGCTTCACTGACAGAGCGCCAGTCTTTTCAAAAACAGTCCTCAAGTGAGATGCAGAGCAAACAAAACAACAGACAGAAAAGGCAGACAATAGCTGGAGAGAAAACAATATGCAAGGAAAATGCACCTGTCCTCCCAGTATGATTCAAGCCTTTTCAGTCAGGAAATCAAGGATGAACATGAATGCATTCTGCTGCATTGAATTTGAGTGGGTCTAGCACACCATCCGTGTTTGTACAGTTAGTATCTATTTCTCGGTTGATTGATTTGTTGCTGAATATTCTGTTCGGTGCAGCAACAGTGTTTAGAGTTCATACTGGCTGAAGTGCTGCTCAAAAATAAAGCTGGCAGGTCTCCTGAAGTGAGAGATACGAGAGCGCTGTCAGAAACTCAGAGGAATGCTAATCATGAAAAGAATTTACTCACTGCTTTAATAAGGGAGGCATAATGATGTTTAGCCACAGGAGTATTCTGTTATATCACCAAAATTAAGGATACTGAATATATCAGTGGGCATAGATTTGGGTATGGATGGCAGTAACGTGACGTCGCCAATATGAGGGTATTAAGCTGCTTCCAAAATCTTTCACAATCTCAAACAGTGACAGAATGAGGGGTGGGATGTACTATGCATTGTCGACTAGCTGCTGCAATGTCAGTAACGTTAGTGAGATGAATGGCGGTGAAGCTGAAGCAGTTTAATGCTTTATTACATCAAGCATTCATCCATATTCTCAATGCATGTGTCCTGTAGCTCTACAGTGAAGCTGGAGACTGCATGATGGAAAGTGATAGGAAACAGGAAACAGGCTAAAAACGAGTTTTGTTTCAACGTCCTCCAGGAGACAGACCAGCCCCCGAAGTGGAGACGATTACCAATAACCGGAGGGCAGCTGGACTGATCTCCAGCGCTGCCTGGAGGTTGAATTCCAGCTGTGATCTGGGGGAGCGTCTGGTTTCTCATCTGCCATGACAGCCATGACTGCTTAACAGCCCTGAAGCGAAGCGCTGAGTCCCAGATTGTTCAGAGGACGCCACAGACCCTGCTCTCTGCTGTCTTTGATGAGATTCTTGTGCGTTAAGGGTTAAGTGTTCTGCTATCTAGCCTGGTGGGATAGATAGCAGAACACTTCACATAACAAATTCTGATTACCATGTGTGAATGTGAAGTCCACTGATGTCCAGGATCCTCTGTAATCTTGTGAAGTATTGCTGCTTCTGGCCTGAGGTGTTTTCCCTGACTCTGTACTCTAATTATCCCTCAGTGGACTTGGGAATATCATAATTCTATTCTGGGCTTGCTTGCTTTGCCAACTTCACGCCTGCCAAACCTGTAAGAGCAAAACAAAATCCTGCAACACAGTGCATCATTCCCAGCAGCCGAGTAAGTCTGCCTACATGACACACAATACTCGAATTGGCACGTCCTCAGCTAGCAAACATATGCCTTTATTTACAGCGATCACGAGCGTCATTAAACGTAGCCATTAGTCAGCCGGCGCAGGAAATGGCAGGGATCCCGTCTACTCATTGGCTGAGGGACCTTGTTAAGGGGTTTTGATTGGTTTGACGATGACCTCCCTGTGTACAAGAGTGTGTGTGTATGTGTGCGTGTTGGCGGGGGTGACAGATAGAAATACAGCCGGACCAGCTGGCTGAAAATCACCACAATCTGCTGCCTAGTTTAGCTGATGCAAGTAGACAACAAACACACACACACACACACACACACACACACAGCACTCACTGCACACATACACTAACTACATTAAATTATTTATTACACATTATATATAAAGTGCCCAGTAATTTCTTGAAACAAGTAAAAACAGAAAAGGATAGAAGGAAAACAACTTATCACATACAAAAAGTGTCACCAGGAATAAACAATAAAGATTATTTCATAATGTTTAAAGCAATAGAGTCATTTTGCTGTGACTAGATCGTAAATAAATATACTCTACAAAGTATAACACTAGTCAACAGTCAGTCACTAAAGACAAACAGACTGATTTGTAGGACAAATCCTCACAGTAGGAACACACACTTCCCCCCCATCCCCTGGTGAAACCACTGGTGTGTGTCCTCTCTCTCTCTCGCTTTCTCCATGGAGAAGCAAAACCATTTGCAGGTCATTAAAATAATTTATTACAATTCTCAATATTCTCTTAATTAAAATTCACTTATCACAGTTGGGGACTTGAGAGCAGGGCCATTAAGGAGACTGCTCTCTCGAGTGTATGTATAGGAATGTGTCCAAGTGTGTGTGCACACAGCATGTGTGTGTTAACACAAGCACCGGTGAGTGTCTGTGTACTCTACAGGCACCCATGTGTGATTGCATACCAAACTCTCAAATGCTACTTTTCTTAATTAATCCATAATAAGAGGGGATTCATAAGAACTATATAAATAAATAAGAACTATGTATATAAATCTTGAAAATTAGTATATGTGTATATTCCCATAAAATCACATCCCAACCAAAATATAGAAAAATGTAGCTTCATATGAAACACCACAGTATTAGAGTAACACACCTGTCTTTTTGTCTTGCTTCCTGTCTGTCATTATTCATAGTTGATGAGGTGCAGCTGCCTTGAACTTTCTTTCTGAGCTTGTTGTGACACCGGAGAAGAATAACACCGAAGGAGCAGTAAAGTGCAACACAGGCCACTGTCAGTCACCAGAATTTGATTTGCTAACTCTGATCCATTTCACACTGATGATGCAGGGTGACATCACCGAAACTGGCCAATGAACGTCAGATCATAAAACTTCACGTTCAGAGGGCACCTGTCAAGTTCGACGTCGAGCAAAAGGCTGCTGCTGATTGTTGACCCCAGATAAGTGAACTCATCCACAACGTCCGGAATGACACTGTCAATTTTGAAGGAGGGGACAGTACTGACATCTCGTCCACTGACACTGACCACTGACACTGGTCTTTTTAAGGTTTAAGGTAAGCCCGAACTGCTTGCAAGCATCAGCGAACCCATCGCTCAGCCTCTGGAGGGGCATCCTCTGTGTGGGTCAGGAGGGCTGCGTCATACGCAAATAGCATCTCTCTGATGAGCACCGTCCTTCAAATGCCATTTCAAGTCATGTTTAAAAACTTGTTCTTCCCATCACTTTTTCTAGTGCTCCACTGAAACATTTTGACTGGTCTCTGTCCACTTTTCATCAACATAATTTTTCGCATTGTCACAAGCTTTTCTGCTCAGCCTTAAATTCTCTGTGCTGTGTAAAGAAAGGCAGCGGCGAACAAAAAGGCGCCGCAGGCAAACGTTCAGCTGCAATTTCAATCATAAAAGCCCAAAATGGGGTTTGTTAAATACAAGGGCTCAACACTGGGAGCAGATACAGAGAGCCGGAATCTGATGCTCTCTTTCTCACACAAACACATACACACAGAAACATACTTCCCCTCTGAACACACACAGGGCTTGCAGGGTACCACAGTAGCCATGTGTCAGCTCCAGCTGTCTTCAGGCTCACTGGGAGTTTTTGGGGAAGCGCCTAGGTTGCCAAGGACCTCAGCGCCTACTGTACGATATTCCGGCTACAGTTGCTATGGCATCTGTTTTGTTGCACTGCCAGCGGCGATAAATGTATGCATGTTTCCCGTAGAGAGCGATCCCGCGGGCGGAGTCATTAGCTTAACGAGCACCGCTCAAATAACACTGCACGCACAAAGACGCCCAAAATCACAGGGAAAGACACACACGTGTACGCGGACACATTCAAAAATAAAACACCTCTTTATTCCTGACAGCATAATAAACAGTCAACTTTTATCTTTTTATGCTCATGTGCGTATTAGTATGTGTGGGTTTGTGTGTGTATGCAGGATGTGAGGAGGAGAGGAATAAAGGCAAATATTACTGTAGATGTGTAAGGCTTCATTAATCTACTCAACTGATGTTTGATTAAACTAACAAGCCCAGGGAGTTCAAATCACTGTCAGCTCTGAAATGTTCCCACTTTGATCAGCCAAATAAACTCCAAGCCTGTTTGAATCCATTCACATGACTGCCCCGAGTCAGACAACCTGGGAGCTAATCCAGTCATTCCATTTGTTTACTTATTAAAGACTTTCATAACCCTGCCCCAGGTGAAATAATCCTACGGGTAATTCAATTGTGGATTTTGTTTACCTATTAAGAGAATATTGACTCAAAAAGCGCCGACCGAGCATCCCCAGGTGAGCAAGCAATTAACCTGTCTGAGATTCATATGACAGCCTCAAGTCAAGCAAATTGCGCTGTAATAAGTTCCTCAGTATTGAATGTCTGAGGGATCATTTAGAAAATATTAACTTACTCCTCTGTATCAATGTGATAAGTGGAAATATTATTAGACAAAACTGTCCAGCAGCAATCTTCCTCTGTGTAATTAGCATGTACCTGGATACAGACTACATAGTGAATTATGTGCAGTGAATTTTCTTTCTTCTTTCTTTTGATGTCAATCAAAGGAAGAACACCCAAAGTGGTTTTGGGTTATTTTATAAAAACATACAATGGATTCAAACAACCTGAGGGTTAATTAAATTGTTTAGCTTGTCTCATATTTAAGAATACTTTATCTTCTGAAATGTGCCTGTTGC
The DNA here is from genome assembly GCA_037833715.1 of Toxotes lorentzi. Lineage (NCBI taxonomy): Eukaryota > Metazoa > Chordata > Actinopteri > Toxotidae > Toxotes > Toxotes lorentzi. The sequence goes on along the minus strand of JBBMJY010000017.1, from coordinate 10,016,900 downwards.
CCTGGTTGATTAAGCAGGGGGTCTTAAAGCTGGCTTTAATCAGGAGCACATTAGCAAGAGAACATCTATCACTGCTGGAAAACATGTAAACATAATAAAGCTAATTATAAAGTAGGAGTGATGTGTTTGGTTAAAGGAAACTAGGAAATACGCTGATTCACTTTCTTGCCCAGATGGAGTATTTTAAGATGATACTATCTGTATCACTGATGAATAAGCAGAAAACTACGACCCAATTTCTGGATTTCCCCTTTCATACAGCTCAGTGTTTTGATTTCATGGCCAGCATCTTCACAGTTATGATGAAATCTCATGGCTCTCATCATCATTTTAAGCCACAGCAGGAGGCTGTGAAAACGCTCTAAAAACCTGGACTGATCTCCGGTGCTGCCCTGCTCCCAGTCTTCATGCTAAGCTAAGCTAAACGCCTCTGTTTCCCAAAGTGTCAAACTGTTCTTTTAATGACTACAGCTTGTTCTGTCCCTTCTGTATGTTCTGTTTGGTGTCACTTGTTGTGGTTCAGCTTTGGCAGCAATGTCACCAAGACAAATTTCTCTCCTTCTGGCAAATTAAGCAATACTGATCCCTACTTGATCCCGGGAAGTAATCCCACAATTCCAGGCTGATGTAGAATCTGTTGGCCACACACTGCTCAGCGCTGAAGGCAAGAGTTTCCATTAAAAACTAATCCAAAACACCTGGTTTCAATCGTTGGTCTAAGAATTTTAATAAAAAGCTGTTAGACAGCAATGTGTTCCAGCGTTTTCTCCCCCCTCTGTGCAACACTGTATCCAAAAACAACATAGACAACAATGCTGACAGGTTCTTGAGCAACTGTGGCATCAAGTGCAAACCCCCTTAGTGGATTTAATTCTAGCTTAAAGGCATGTAAACAAGTCAACTAACAGACTACGAGGCCCTGCGGCGCGAAAACTGACCAGCCAAGTGAGACTGGCTCATTAAGACAAAATTCTGATTGATCTGTTCTCTGTCAAATTAAACCTAACGGAGTAAACTGAGCGAGGCAACCACCCCACTTGGATCGGACAGCCTCTAATTAGCTAAAACTCTCCTGCAGAGATATGTAAATGATCAATGGTAGAAGAACATTTGCACCAAACTGTGCAATTGGTGATTTTGACAAACGGCTTAAAATTGGGACTGATATAAAGCCCTGCCTTTGCACAAAGCTGCATAGAAATGAGGAAGGCTCTGATTCAGCTCTATATCCAAGGGCTCCTCTTAAGTTTCATCCAGCTCATAAACGTTATTTAAATCATTTGATAGAGTACAACAGATGGTGAAAGCCTCAGAGTGAAGGAGATGCTTCTCAGTTTTCACAAAGCCTTAAAGTTCAACCACTCTCATGCTGCATTGCTTAAACTATAAGTCAGGATTCAAAACGAGACCAGGAGCTCAGGCTGTTTTTGGAAATGAGTCTCATGGCAACAACCCTCACCATGTTTCAGTGACAATATAATACTAGAGTAAATCTCTTCCCTCCAGTGTGTTTCACTGATTTAGTTTATGGTCTATGTGCAAAGGAGGCTTCAAGCTCCATTAAAAAGCTATTTTAAGGTTTTGAGAGGTAAAGGAAAGTGCCAACACCTGTTGTTTCATCTCCAGTGCTGATACTTTTATGTTTGTCTAGTGTGTGTCTCTCTTCAGGTTGTTCTACAGCATCTCTGTTGAAGTTATACTGGAGCAGATTTAATTCCACCTTTAGGGTCACTGTCCTCCAGCATCACCCAACTTCTACTGAGCCTCAGCTTGCAGACAGCCACCCTGGAATTATCCTATAAGATACTTGGGAAACTTGAGAATTTATTTTCCCCTCGATGGCGGGGAGCTGTCCAGGCCCAGAGGCAGGAAAGCAGCCCCAAATCATGATGCTCTCTCCATCGTAATTCACTTTCCAACAAAATTATATTAAACTTCAATGAGAATGATGTCAAACACATATTTCTCTGCATTGTCCTTTAGTACATAGACACAGACGTCGATATACCAGCGATAACTTGATAACTCAGGACCAGATTGCTGACTTCAACACAATAAAACAGATTCTCCCTCAGCAAAAAGACAGAGAGAAGAAATAGGCTGCAGAGGGTACAAAGATATCACATAGGCATATAAATTTAGAGAGTGAAAGAAAAGTTATTTATATGGTGTTATCTATCGTCCTGACTCCCTCAGTCTTATGTAAATTGAAAAAGGGTCCCTGTCTGATTCGGGGGCGTGGAGGGTGCAATGGCGGCTCTGGAATATAATCTATTTGCTAATTATAAACCAAGGCTAAAGCACGACCAAGCTGCCGCTTCACTGAGCTCAGGGCTATACCCAGAGGCTGAGGAAAAATTAGCATAGTCTGCGCACACAGACACGCACACACATGCACAGAGCCTCAGAGTGATTAGACCCGCCCTGGATGTGAACAGCAATTAACTGCAATCACGGCCCTGTCCCTCTCCTCCCCAGCCCTCCCACCTTCTCTCCCTGTGTCTCTCATCCCTTGCACTTTCATCTGCATGTCAGCCCATTCACTTGTTTTTGTCTTCATTATTCTTAAAGGGATCCCCTGATATTTTGGATTTTACTCGGTTTCCTTCCTTGAGCGCACACTAGTGTCATGAGTTTCAAGGGTATGCTTCATTATCCACCCAAACCATTAAGCTACAGGCTACACGTAGATGATAACTTATGAAATTAAGTGTTTTAGTTAACACTACCAACTCGAATGAAAGAAAAAAACTACCTGGAGTATTTAAAAAGTATTTAAATGAAACTGCAAAGCACTTATTAACACTAACAGACACTATAAGTTGTGGAGCTTCACTGCAGCACAGAGTTTCTCCAAGTGTGTATATAACACAACTTACAAACTATGACAGCCTTCTCCGTTTTACACTCTCTGTTCCCTCAAAGGTCAGCACTGCCAAGACAGCCGAATTCACAGGTCAGAGTTCACCACAGTTAAACTCCACACAAAGAAAAGGCATAGACTTACTCCGCCTCTGCAAGCGAATCCATTAATCACAGCAACTCCACTGGAATGGACTGAAATCGCAGTAAAACTTTGCCATTCGCAACATGAAAATTCACCTTTTTAAAGAAGATTTAAAAACAGCTTCTCACTACTATGTTTCCTTTACAAGCATTTCCCTTTTCCGTGATCCTTCCATGGTCACGGGGACGTTATCATGGCTCTGATCCTCTGACTCCTTACACAAGAAGCATGTAATGCTGAGGATGGGAACCAAGGCTCATTCTACTGTAACATTCAGCCAGTTGTTCTGGTTGCGTCAGCTAGATGCAGAGACTGTAAATAAAAATTAGAGAATGACAGGAAAAAAGATGCAGAGAAGGAGAGAGAGATGGAGCATTCAGTGGGTGTTGAAACTGGAGGCACAGTTGCAGCACTGATCCACCGAGATACCCTGCAGCCCTTTAATGAAATTCAGCAACATTAAGCCCGTGCTTGGGGGAAGTGTTGGTTATGTAGAACCGGCAACAAACAGCATTAAAAAGAAGTCGACATTGTAAAAGCGATTTGGTTTTCAGCACAATATATGACTGTGCTGGCAAAAACATCCTAACATGATATTCACACTTACATGTGAATTCTTGATTTAAAGCCCAAAACATGTTTTGTAAGGACACGGCGACCTTTGACCACCAAAGTCTATTCAGTTGATCCTTGAGTCCAAGGATGAGTCTGAGTCACATTCCACTTTCTCACCTGATCATCTGTGTCTCCAGATCATGCCCCCGTCTCGTCCCCACAGCTTTCAGCATCTCTGTCTCTCTTCCTGTCTCTCTGTGCTGCCTGCATTGTGACCAGATACCATTATTTTACTACAAGAACAATGGCTGAGCTTGATGATCATTTTAATTTGATTCTGCTTGTTTTATTAGTTTTATTTACTGTAATGTCATCATGCTGTTTAACTAGCTATATACTGAGTGTATAAACAAGCGTACTATGTACAGTAGTAAGTGGTGGAAGAACTATTCACATCCCTTAAGTGAAGTAAAAGTATCATTACAGCAAAGTAAAAATACTCCATTACAAGTAAAATTACTGCAGAAAAAAATCAGCAAAATTGGAGTATTAACAGCAAAATGTGGTTAAAGTATTAAAGTAAAAGTAGTAGTTTGGTCCCCCTGACTTATATATTATTATATATGAAATGCTTAGATGATTAATACTGAAGCAGTGTGTCTGCAGCATGTTACTGTTGTAGCTGCTGGAGGTGGAGCTGGTCTCAACTACTTTATTTACAGTTTTATACATAAATTCCAAAACATTTTAAATTCTTGGAAAGTCAAAGGTTGAAGGATGGAAAAGGAAGAAGCAGACAGGAGGTGATATCAGTCTTTTAAATTAAACTCCCTTCTTTTCTGCACTTTTCTTTTTGCCTCTATCTCCTTCATTTATATTTTACTGAGTCTGAGGTGGCTGCTCAGTATATTTCTTTAAGGCTTCAAAGTAGTATACCTTTTTTTTTTTTACCACGTCTTAGGCTTCCTGTGGTGAATAAACAAACACAAAACACACACCATCTTCGATTTTTCTTGTGTAACTTGTGCAAAGTAACATATATTTCACCTAAAATCCCTGTTTTCTTTCTGTTTGTATCTTATTATTTCTGCCTCTTGTCTATATTGTTTGGCAGCTTTTATTTTTCATTACATGACCTTTATTTTTATGGATTTTATAGCACTGGGTATCATAATGAATGTAAGAGCACACAGATATGTGCAGCATTTAGTCCTACTGAGCAGATGTGTACTTGTGGAAGCTGAGTCCTTAAATGTATTCATCACTCATTCACACACACAGCATGACAATACGGCAACATGCATGACCGTATGATCCAATGAGTCACACGAACTAGAGCCAGTGTGTGAGCACACACAAGCATACACACACGTTACCCTAAACCAAACCTAACTCTACTCCTTATACTTTGTCCCAAAGCCAGAATCAGCCCAAATGTCATTCCAAGGTCTAAAACTGGTCCTCACAAAGATAGACATACAAGAGCACACTCACACTCATACAGTGTGTGATACTGATGCAGCACAGAGGATCAAAGTGGAGCTGATCTTATTTCTCCATCATCTGTGTTTGATGATGCTGCCTTATAAGTCTTTTTCTGTCTCTGAGGGTGAGGGAAGGGGCTGAAGACTTGAGGACGTTAACAGATCTACCCATTGATCTAACTCACAAAAAAATCAGTGTTATTTCACGATTTTTGATAATTTATTTATGTTCAAGAGCCAACACCGATCATCTTCCTTTGTTGTATTTTAGACTCATTTCTGCCGTGTTGTCTGTTTAAAAGTTAAATAAAACTATTGATCCGCTCCTTGATGAGTTGAAAATCCAAAGTAAATCCAGTGAAGATTCTGATGGTGAGCAAACAAACCTTTGCAATCAGATTTCTGGAATCAAAGTGAAATTTTCCTCTCCTGCACACACTGCGTGAGTCTATTTTTGACAGGTCAAATGTGGTGTCCTTAAAGGACACAGCACCAACTGTGTGTGAGAGTGGCGATGCTAATGGAGGCCTGCTAATGGATAAGACGGGATCGTCTGTGCACAGAGAAATATTTTGTGTGGCTGACTTCAGCCTGGTGTGACTCTAGCAGCCTGATTGATAGGTGAGAGCCCTGCTGCGAGCTGTTGGCCCACTTCCAGGAGAATGGGGTACAACCTACTTCTAAAACACACAATTTTCCTAACATGACTCCTCCTAACCCAAAAAGGGTTTTTTTGTGTGTGCAGATGTGTGTGTGTGTGTGTCTGATTGAGCAGGTTCCACTGGGATCTGCCAGACTCATTACAACATCCACACACATAGCCTCCTCCTCCTCCTCCTCCTCTTCTGGTCTGTAGTGACCCAGAAACTCCATGTGTGTCAGATCACTCTGAACCCTCCACTCCACCCTGACAGAGTGCGTGTGCTCATATCCATCACTTCTCAGCAATCTTTTTTTTTTTTTTTTTTACCACCCATCCTTTTCTTCCCAGTGGAAAACAGCTGCCTTTCTTCTACACCATCTTTCTTGTTTTGTGTTTGTTTTCCCCTACGTCCTCTCTCTCTATCCACCCAGACTGTCTCTCTCTCTCTCTCTCTCATACAGAGCCAGACTCAAATATCCCGAGAACGGGCGGATCTGTTCCCACACATTCATCTTCATTGCCAGCGTCTGACACAGCCTCTCTGAGAACACTTACAAAGCCAGCAGCTGCCTTTGCTGCCATCTTCTGTCCATAAATATATTTACTCGATCATTTAGAGCCATTGACTTAGAACTGGGAGTTAAACTTTGGGTTTTAAACTTATAGTTTTCAGAGCCCACAGTAAGTTGTGATTTTCTAGGCCTGTCTTATAAATAGTTTAATATTATGTAATGTAAGGGAGGAGTGACGAGTCTATTCTCATTTTAAACATGATTTGCTTTATATTTATACCCATACATCAGGATCAAATACTCAGTGAGCTCCAGAAAAGTTTGGTTTGATAGTTTCAGGGTATTGTGGCTTCAGTTGTGTTCATTTCTACTTCGCTGTCTGTCTGTGTTTGCTCGTGCACAACCAGCCTGTGCTGAGGCGCTGCCTGTCCTACTCCCTCGCTGCCACCATGAGCACACAACACCCAGAAAACCGTCCTCCAATCCTGGAATACTAAATACTAAAACCAGAGGAGTAAATATATCACAACTGTCATTTGGGTAGCTATGCTAAGCTTTGCCTGAGCAGCTCAACACCATGTGGATTCTTAATGGGAATCCACATCAAAAGAGAGCAGTGAGCAGCACCTAAACACCACTGAAGCATCCATCCATTCAATCCATGCTGACACCAACCTCCGTTTGGCCACTAGCATCGCCAGAACCAGCTGTCTGTCAACAGCTGCAGCAGCTCCTGAGGAGCTGAGAGGACAACAGCTGGCCAAAGTGTCTTGAACAGACAAAGGTAGCCACCTTTTTCTGCTGTAGCTCGCCTCTTTTGTTTAAGTGCATCAAAACGCTTCCACAGTTAATAACTGGATTGCCAATTCAAACCGCTTTTATATGGTTTCCCTTTTATACTTTCTGAATATAATCACTTATAATTTAATATTCGCTCTTTATAAAATTAGCTATACATTTACCTCTGAGCTGTAACTGATTCTCCATGATTCTCTGTTCTATTTTCCAGCATTTGTTACAACTTCAGGTCGCATTTTCATTCCTGTAAGCCTGTTCCTATTACATAAGGCATTCTACCGAATTCAAAATTTAATTTCCCAAATGGCATTCCTCTGTCAGGCTTGAAAAATTAGTCGAAGCATTGTTTTCATTTTCATCATTTCACATGAGCTGGATTCGACATGACTTGTACGCTGTACAGCTGTTAAGCTGTCAGCTCAGAGCACGGCCTGTTTATTAGGGTGGTTGTTTGTTTAGTTGTGTGTTTGTTCAGTTGGTTAACTGTCTTTTATGTTGGTTTGATCTTTGAAGAGTTATTTATCTATTTACCTCGTTTGTTCTCTAGATCGGTGTTTCTTATTAATAACTTCATTCTTTGCTTGTTAGGTCTTTATTAATTTATTTTCCCCCTGGTTGTTGAAGATATGAAAACTACACTATTCTACTCGGGTAAAACAATTTTTGATTTATTATTGAACTCCTTCCTTGTCTCTCCCTCTGTGCTCTGGCCAGAATGGCCATTTAGTAAATGCAAAGTGAAGGCTGGTATTAACTGAAAATTGGAAATCTAAGTGGTGTTACACTAAGCTCTCCCCAGACATTGTGGCTGTCCTCAGATCTGCAATTCTCCCTGTGCTGCCTACAGATAAGGTTAAGATTTAAAAAGACACAGAGGCTGATCCCAAAACAGCAAGAAGGGACAACTTAAATCCCTCACTGTTAATTGATGGCTTTGTGTACGTCTATTTACTGTATTCAGTGGCTTCAGACAGAGTTCAGACCCCTTCACCTTCACCTTCCGTACACTTTGGGTTTTAGATTTAATTTTAAATGGATCAAATTCCCATTTTTCCCTATCAACCAACACTCAATAATCCATAATGACAAAATGAAAATATGGTTTTCAAATTTTTTGCAATTGCTTTTTGCGATCTGCTATGAAGAATGACTTAAACTGCCCAGTTTCATGCATGCACAGACTGTAGAGACTTAGCCAAGAAGACTCAAAACCGTTACTGCTTCTACAAAGTACTGAAGATTTGAGTTTTCAAGTTCAAGTGCAGACTGATGGGAAAAATTATCTGTTTATAATTAAATCTAAATCCCAAAGTGTGCAAAATGAAGGTGTCTCTATTCAAAGTAGTGATTACTTTGAATAGAGAAAAATGTGAAGTAATTAAAAAAGAGAGAGGAAGAGGAATAAAGAGGAGAAGTAAAGAGAGGTATGAAGTTAATAAAAGTGAAGAATTGTTTCATTTCAGATAGAGCTTTCTATCCTAACCACAGAACCTCTGAAGAACCCTGCTTTTTCTGGGTGTACTCACTGTTTTGCATAATACAGAGGGGTCCTCAGGGTGCAGTTGTCCACAGTAACGCCTGAATCTACCTGCCTGTCTGCTCCAATCAGGATTAGCATCCAGAGGTCTGTGCCTAAGCAAGGAATGATGGGTAATAGCGAGGAGGTTATGGACCTGTGGGGTGTGATAACAAGACAAGGCAACACATGCAGAAAGACACACACAAACACGTAGATGCCCACACACACCCGATTAAAGGCTGTCAATGTTGATAAATTTTACAATTTTAAAATCAATCTACAAAAGAACACAGGCCCTCAGCTGGTCTCACACCCACACACACACACATAAATTCATATTCATGCACACACACTGACACACACACACACACAGCTAGAGCAGGGATAAATCAAATGGGCAACAAATCATCGACTGCCTACTTTTGTGTGTTGCTGGAGGCAGCACATTAGACCAAATTGCCAATCATACTGAGAAATGCAGAGCCAAGGAAAAATCTGTCTCTATCTATCCATCTGCAGCTGTATGCAAAAGTTAGAGAACTCCCAGGCAAAGTCCAAATTTAGCTGACTTCTGAGGTGAAAAGTAAATACAACACCTGCAGGAAACGGACATGAAAAGTGTGTGTTTCTTTAAATGTTAAATACACAATGTTAATACGCGGTTGTTTGGTATCAGCACACTCCCTCCTCCATGTTTCACAGAGCGGCACTGTGTTAGTCTTGGTCAGCTCCACACTAAACATTGCTATAAATATACAAATACACACATATGTATATGCTACTACTGATTTGATTTAGGCTTTTTCTGTCTGCACGTTGTATGAAAGTAACTGAAAAATAAAAACTATTCATGACATTATTTTTGACATTCTATGGACCAAAGTCAATAAAATAATCAACAATTGATGTTTTTTATTGATATAGTTTAAATTTGGATACATGGATACTTTATATCACTCAGCATATGGTATGTTAAATATCTGCACGGTGGCCTACAGCACAGAGACACAGACAGCTAGATTTAGCTCCTGACAGACAGCCCTGTAATACAGTGAAAAACAACTTGGGTGGTAAAAAAAACTATCATGGAGAGAGATATAGAGGGATGAGGCCACATAAAAAGAGAAAGAAAGACCAAAAATTACAAGAACATTAAGTTTCACCAGGAAAGAATGAAGAAAAGGAAAAGAAGCTTGTGTTAGGGAGCAAGGGAAAACTGGAGTTGTGGAAAAACAAAGGAGGAGGGAGGCAGGAGGCCGAGAGGAGGTGTGGAAAAACTGAGGGCAACTGAGGAGGAACGAGGGAAGTCAGAAAAAGGGAGTGAGAGATAGAAAGAGAAGATAGAGGGAAAGTGGAGGCATGGCAATCTACTAAACTAGGCTATCTGACACCGCACAGCAGCCGTCCATCGGGCCAGCTGACCGCTATTTCCAGCATGAGATGACCCACCAGCTGTACCGTGGGGGAGTGGGTAAGAAACACACAGAGAGGAGAGTATGTACCACAGAGAGGGTGTGATAGATAGGGAATAAGGGCTTTATTTATTCATTGAAGCTTTATCTAAGCAGGCAGGTCACTGAAGGAAAAAGTTTACACAGACAGACAGACAGACAGAGAGATGGGGGGCAAAAGGAAATTCACCTCCAGAGGGAGCAGAGGGGGGAGTTTACCTGTCCCAGATCCTGACTGTATAAAAAAGAAAAAAAATCAACCCTACTGTCCATCTGTCTGCCTCAGTCAGTCTGTCAGCCCCAGTGTCTCACCACTCAGCGGACTATTCTAGGTCATCCAGTATTTACAAGCGCTATAAGAGGAAATAAAACCTCCACGGCTTCTAACTTACTGCAATATGCTGCAAGGGATTCAGTGTCATGATCACGCATCACACAAACAACATGTTCAACCAAGACGTTTTTAGCCCTGGGTGGAGCTGGGTGGCAAGTTAGCCCGGAAACAATTCAGTCCTGGTTTAGGTCCACAGATGATTGTGATGTTGATTTTTAAATGCAGCAGAGAAAAGCCTGGGCTAAGCTAGCTCTCTTCAGAGTGTTGGACCAAAGGAGCAGGACTTCCATGTGATGCAAATACACTGACCTACTGCAAAGGTCAGTGCTGGAAAGTACATTAAGTGTTCAGTTTTAAGGTAGTTGTACTTTACTATTAATGTTTCCATTTTATGCTACTTCATACTGATACCAGTGGTAACCATGGTATACACACAAACAGTTTTTTAAGTGCATTTCCCACAATTCTACTTTTTTCTATTCTATTTATATATGAAAACTGGCACATCTATAATGTAGTTTTGAGGATTATATTGACCATTTGATTTCATAATTAAAGGAATAATCTGTGATAGTAGCTTCTCCTCTACTCTGTTTTGTTTTGGTCAGTGTCTTTTGCTGTTTTTTTGCTGTTTACACACCTACCAATGCCTTTTCCGGTAATACTGAATAGGACAGCCTCCAAAGGGGAAAAATTACACACCCAAAGCATGTTTATGTGAATATTGTGATTAGAACAACAACTTATGCTGTAGTTGAACAAATGACAGATTTTTCCTTTAACAAAAGATGTGTTATGAACTTTGAAAGTTCAACGTCAGGCTTAACATGTAATGTTGAAATAACTGCATCTTTTCATCTATGAATCAACAGTTATATGACCTCTTAATCTGATTAATACTGGAGTACTGCTGTCCATGTAACCACAGTCATTCATAGACAGGATGCAGTTACCTGTAGTCCATTACTAAGATACTCACACTTACTGTCTCTGTGCTCTACTAAATTTCATTATAGTTCACATTCCACTTTCTCACCTGATCATCTGTGTCTCCAGATCATGTCCCCGTCTTGTCCCCACAGCTTTCAGCATCTCTGTCTCTCTTCCTGTCTCTCTGTGCTGCCTGCATTATTACCAGATACCATTATTTTACTACAAGAACAATGATTGAGCTTGATGATCATTTTAATTTGACTGTCCTACTTGTTTTATTAGTTTTATTTACTGTAATGTCATCATGCTGTTTAACTAGCTATATACTGAGTGGTATAAACAAGCGTACTATGTACAGTAGTCAGTAGTATTAAGATCCTTTACTTAAGTAAAAGTATCATTACAGCAAAGTAAAAATACTCCATTACAAGTGAAATTACTGCAGGAAAGTCACATAAGTATTAACAGCAAAATGTAGTTAAATTATAAGTAAAAGTAGTGGTTTGGTCCCTCTGACAGATGATTAAATGATTAACACTGAAGCATCAGTATGTCTGCAGGATGTTACGGCGGAGCTGGTTTGAAACACTTTATATACAGTCTAATAAACAGGGACAGAAGATAAATCTGATTAATGGGAGAGAAAAGAAGAAAAAACAAAAGTTCTCACTCAAAAATCTGTTTTCATTTTTTTTTATCTTTGGGTGAGATGTTGGATCATTTGAATATTTAAAGAAATGTAACCACGTGAGAAGAGGAAAAATCACTGTATGTTGGAGCTGGAGCATGACTCCAACTACACACTGAATACAAACAGGTTGGAAACCACTGGTTTAACCTTTAACACTGTGCTACATTTTGAAAAGCTTGTTATAATATCTACTGTGTAAAACATTCATCTTAAAACTAACAAGTATCTAAAGCTGTCAAATAAATCTAGTGGTGCAGTAAATACAATATTTCCAAGTACAAAATCTCCCGCCGAAATGTGGAGCCGAAGTATAAAGTAGCACAAAATGGAAATACTCAAGTATAAGTACCTCGAATTTGTACTTAAGTACAGTACTTAGTACTTAGTAACTGTAGTTACTGTGGTACTTTCCACCACAGTAACTACGTACGCAGTAGCAACAGTTAGCTAACGCCATATTTATTAAGCTAATATTACCTGTTCAGGTGTCCTGATGTACTGTCTGAAAAAAAAACCTTGTGGCTGTCCGTTCTTCTTTCTCTGTTTTTCAGTCGTCACTTTCTCCATTTGTTCACCTCCTGACTGAATTTAAATATCAGTCAAATTAACGCCGCTGAAAAAAAGGACGTTTCAACCAAATGACAAAGTTATATGCCAGCTAACCATGCTAACTAAACATGCTAACTACACGTGGGCGCAACCAAGAGTAATTATTGGGGGGCGGGGCGGGCACACATCTGTTTCCCTTAGTAAACGGAAGTTGGTTGGAAATAAATAGGAAACGACAAGAAGCAGATCCGTTGACTGGATAAAACTCACACTATGTGACACAACTGTACAACCATGATTGAACTGAGGAGGCCTGTTACTGTAATATCAGCAAATACAACAGAGTGACACATCTTCCAAGCGGACAGCTCCATAGCACTGTTAGGGGTGGCATCTGCCCAGCTGAACCTTCAATCAAATCACAGGCTATCAATAATTTAAGCTCATAAACTTATATTTTTATACCATGACCTTCAGCATTTGGATCAAGAGGCTCATAAAATAAAGTTTGTGACATTAACTGGTCTACAGCATCAATCTATCAGACACACAGGGAATGTAATCCACATTTAGGTAAGGTAAATATAAGTATGGGATTGGTACATGACGATCACTGACCAATGTGATGACACAGTCCTCGCTTCAGTCTTTGCAATCACACCTCATCAGAATTACATCTGTCACACACAGGAAAGTGCACAAAAATCACTGTAACCAGTTCTACCGTCACATCCACACCAATCACCAGTCTACATGGATCCTTTAGGAGGGGCTGCGCTCAGAAAAAAAAAAGATTGTTAATTGAGAAAATATGTCTCACAGCTCTGACTCTACTTATATGAACTGCTCCTTGCATCGACATCTTGCTGCTGGGACCCTCATCAATTTATTGAAAAAGTTTGGGATCGTGTCTGAGGCGCTGTCTGATACTGCGCATCCTCTGCAGGATGCTTTTGCATGAGTGGGCAGAGGGGTCTTTAATATTACATTCACAGGCATATGGTCTGCCTGGCGTGTGCAGATCGATATACAGCAACACACACACACACACTCCTGGCCTCTCACACACACTCAGGGAGGCTTTGATCTCCTACCAGATCGACACTTGATGATCTCTCCAAACTCGTCCTCCACCGGCTCGTCGCAGTAGTCCTCGGGACGCACACCCTCAGCCATCGATAACAGGGCACCGGGTGTAAATAAAAAACTTAATTAGGCTTGTGACTGAACGGACAGGTTAAATCCACCAGGAGGAGAGGAACAGACCCAGAGTACAAATCCAGAAAGAGCGGCTAAAGGCAAGAGCGCACGATGTGGACACAAGAACCGAGCTCCGGTGAAGATGGGGACGACGGCAGGAGTGAGAGGAGGACTGGCCGGTCTGTCACACGGGAACAGACGGAGGGGAGCAGGTGTGCAGGGGGGGGGCAGGGTGTCGGAGCATTCCCACCTCTAAATAGTAGGGCGCTGTGAGGTGGCTCTGCGCCGGGCCCCTGTTCCGTTTGTCGGACGCCATGCGTAAAACCCGACACCCAAGGGACGCGCACCGATGGACAGTTATTTCCGCACTGGGACGATGATGTGGCAGCAAAATATTAACATGGGTCAACCATGGAGTCAACTTTGACCTCCTGGTGGGTGGTTGTCACGTGGGAGGCCACAACCAATGTAAACAAAGTTCTATTTTTATTTATCCATAACCTCGATGTTTTTAGTGGGTTACTGCTCACTTTGATGTTCAAGGATTTGGGTCAAATGGTTTGGGGGAACACGGAAAGATGAAGGATCTCTGCTCTGAAGGAGAAAATGAAAACAAGCATACTTTCTTGATTGAGGCCTGTTATCTCTGATGGAGAAAATAAAAGATCGATGTATGAAGCTAAAATCTAAAACCACATTATCTGTTCTCTGGTTGGAAAGTGCTCCGTTATTGGAGTTAGTTGACCGCGCTGCTACAGACCTGGTCTAATAATATTACATCTGTTGATAAACTGATATACCCACTTTGGATTTCCCGGCTATTCAGATGTGGGGCTTGGTTTACTGTAATGGCTCCATTACGCACGACACTGTGCGCATCTATGAGATAGCTGCTATTATTAGATAAGATGGATCCAGGATCTGCTCTGGACTCAGTCTCCCGGCTACTCATGAGTACTGAAAGTCTGCTGGGGGTGGGGGTACTGAAAGTGAATGAGGTGTTCCAAAAACAGAAGCTAAGGACCTGACTGGCATCCCAGGCAGCCGCCGGCTGGACGGATCAGGTACCGCTGTCATCACATGCAGAGTTGGTGTGTGTGTGTGTGTGGAGGGGGACTGCTGCGGGGGTGAAGGCTGGAGGTTATGTCATTCAGCTGCTGGACAAACCATCCTGCACTGGAGGCTTCAGGTTTCCACATCTCACATACTGGACTATGTTTAGCTTTAGTTAGTCATGAATCTTGCTGGTGCAAACTTTCCCTCATTCATCAGCAGATGAATGTGAAACCTAGCTGTGCAAACGTGTGTCCTTCTGCACAGTGAAGCTCAAACCAGTGGATTTTCATTCTGTTCATTTCCTGGTGTGAACAGGCTTCATGCTGAAAACTAGCAGGGGAGAACGTGCGTGTGAATGAGATCTAAACTCACTGGGTTGTGATGGCATACTTTGTACAGCAGGGGGCAGTAAAACCACAGGTTAATGAGCACAGCATGACTGTGGACTGTTAAATAGGCCAAAGAGTCTTTCTGAAGAGATGTTTTCTGAAGTCTTCTCCCTCAGGGATGAGTCAAACAATAAGAAGCTGCTGCTGATTCTAAAAAACCAAATGAGATGTTGGAATGATTCCCTGAATCATTCAGGCTGATTGTGTGTGTTGAAAACTAACTAGAAAAGATGTTGAGTGTGGCAGACGTTAGGTGTACTCACTGTGATGATGAGCTGTAATCCAGGCTGACAAGTCGCCGCCGCTCCGTCACCAGCCTCCGACTGTCCTGGAGGTTTTTGGAATCACTGCTCTGCTGGAGCCAGTTTCCAATTTACAGCATCAGCTGTGCTATAACATTATCTCTTACTCTACTGGTAATTATGCTGCCTATGCTTTTTTGTTCTTCTCATGAATTAGCAATGTCAGCAGGTGAAGAAGTTGCTTTTTTATTTTTGAAGGCAATTTAAGTGTGATTTTTTTTTTTTTTTTTTACACCAGTCAGCAGTAACAACAACAAAAAAACATTTGTTTCAAAATCTCAGCAGTAAACTCACTTTCAGGTGACAGGAGCAACACATAATGTCCCAATATGACTTTACAGAAACATGAAGAAAGGCTTCTGTTTCAGAGAACTGCCTTCACTGCCAGAAATAAAAAAGAATAATAAAAACACTCCAGGCCTCGGTGGGGCTAAATGTTGAAATTATGTTAATATGTGTTTTTGCTGGAGACAGAAACTGTTGTTTTGGTCAAGTGTTTGCTCCGACTCCGAGCCTCGCCTTGCCTTATGTTAGTAATTGGCACTGCAGCTTCTAATTGGCAGGAGGAGAGTTTGTTAAGAGGCGGCCTTGAGAGTAAACTAGTCAAAAACTGGCAATAGATATAACTTCTAATGCATTCATTAAGATAATGAGGGAAGAGCAGTCCTGGTCCTGGAGGAATCTGGGTTCCTTGGAGTTAACCCTCGATATACTGAGGCCTTCATAGATTACACTTAAGAGTCAGTATGAGAATAAAAAGTCAATGAGACCAAGTGCTATACTTACACATATAGTAAACATGAAGCATGTGACTCAGGTTTCCACTCCACTACTGTAGAAATCCTAAATCCTGGAGAAGGTCTGTAACATCACAGTACCAGTGATAGTATAGAAAATGGTTATGGTCAGACTTTACACTTAAATCCTTAACTCTAAAAAAGAAAAAAAAAAAAGACAAGACAGTCCTTACATGTTCAGTCCCCTGGGTGAATCTGATTGGTTTTACTGTTTTCCCTCAGCTTTTTAAGGAAGCTCCAGCTCGATGCAGCATACCTGTAAAACGAGCTGGTAACACCTCTGGCTCTATAGGACAATAGTGAAAGTAAAATAAGTGCGACGTTAATCATGTCAGAGCTGGAAAAAGACGACAAAAGAAGGAAGAAGTGACCACAAGACCAGATAAAGAGAGAGATATTCTGTTCAGTGTTTTAATGTGCCAACGTACAAAGAGATAAATGCTGATTGCTGACATCTCTACAATGGCATCTAAAACATGCCAACACACATACACACACTCTCTCACTCTCTATCAAACACAATTACACTCTTCCGCTATCGTTCACACACATACAAACACCCTAAATCCCTATGCACATCATTAGACAGCGTTTCTCTCCAGTCTACTGGGAGATGATGCATAAAACAGAGCTGTCTCTGTTTGCCAGCCTCTACTTCAGTAAATTAATAACCAAACAAATGCTAATAACTACAAGTCAGACCTGGGCTAAAACATACAAAGACCCAGCGCGGGTCATTTAAGAGGAATAAGCTGTGAAGGGGTGGTTGTGTTTTGTAGCGTGTGGCCAAACGGGGGTGTTACAGCAATGAAATTATCGTAGGAATTACACCGAGAGGCCTCACACAAATAACCTTATTTACCCAGAACAACGCTGAAGAAATTCATTAAAAATCAAAGCATGTAGGTCATTTCTGAAACTAGCACAAAGACATTTGCATTGTCGTTTAGAATCAGAGGCTCGTAATTACGATTGATGTGACACTGATTTCAGCTCCCAATTAAAAAAAATAAAAAATAAATCAACACATGCAGCAGCAGCTTTAAGTGCATCTGCTTGAAGTTACCGTATGTTCTGCTCTGAAAATCTGAAAATGCAGTGTTGTCACTTCTTGGGTAAAATATGTAATAATAAGAACAGCTGCTAAACTATCTGACAAAAAGGAGTAAGTCCAGCAGGGGATTTATCTCCTTTAGAGAGTATTTATGTGTCTGGCAGACCACCACTGAAAATCAACAGCATCTTTACTATATCTAATATTGAAATAGCCCAAAATAACATATAAAAAACTGTTTGTTCTTTTTAATTTCAAGTATGAAACTGTTATTTTATGGGGAGATTTGAAATAATTCCTGTATATTTTAACCCAAGTGTGTTACAGTGGTAGTGCCTACGGCTCCTCTATCCCACCTAAAGCACAGAGACGTTTCTAGGTAGCAAAAACACTCTCACTAAGCTGTGATTGTACAGTATTAAATACAGTAGCGGCCATATCAATTTTTTCTATTTCTATTTCAGCTCTCCTCCACTGTGTCAGGTTTCACACCGGGGTCAGGTGACGCGAAGTGCTTCGTCGGTGACCCAGCAGGAAATCTAGTGATCCGACAAAGCTGAACACAGTAAAGCTGGGACATCTTTCAAATGTATACTGAAAAGTGCTGCAACCTATATAGCTGATGTGACTAAGGTTATAATGACTGTAAGAGTAAGAACTCCTTGTGTTTTCAGTCAAAGCTAAATAAAAAGGTGGGTAAACGCTAACATTCAGTCACTGTAAGTGAAAATAAATCCACATAAAAACACTGCTGCACCTCAGAAGACGCTATTTTCATATGACGTCCATCAGTCTGAAACCACTCACGAGAATATACACAGTGAATTTACATCATGAGGTTTGTGGCAGCCAGCATCTCGCTCACAACTGATAATGCAACAGATTACAGCTCGGAAATTGCAGTGTCAATATTTTGCACATAACCTGGGTACCAATGAAATACTCCGACTGCTTTATGCTGCAGCTGGTGGAATCAGAGCACATCAAGACACACTTACCAAAACAGAGGACTTGAAACAGCTGATCTATAGTTGTCTTCAGCTCAGCAGGTACAACGTGCACCTTGGCCTGGTTGAGATTAAAGTTCAACTAACAGAGGAGCCTTTAGAGAATTCACAGCATTAGTCTGCAGATGTGATGAAACACTTCAAAACAGCTCATTACCACTAAGGAAAATCCAAAGGGAGTCCAGGGATGTCTTTCTGAACAGGGTCACAGTCAAATGATTAGGATATTTCTCTGTGTGTCTTCACACGGCAATCGAACGAAGCTAAAATCGGTTATCAGTGATGGTAATACATGTTGGCAAAATGGCTAAAATTGATGGAGACATTACATCAGAACCGAACAAGTGATGCTTCTGACACCGGCCCTGAGCGAGACCTTTGATTTTGAGTTTTGTCACAGTGACAGGTGCGCTGTCAAAATACATCCAGAGGGAAGACGTGGATGTGTGACTGCAAATCAGAGCTCGTCGAGCCGCAGACTCGATGAGGCGTTTGAGGAGATCTGGAAATAAGCAGAAAGTGTTGCATCAGAGAGGCATGTTCAGAGGGAGGGAAAGAGGAGAAGAAAGGCAGACGCAGACGCGGATCCAGAAAGATGAGCTGAAAGCTGAAAGTTCGGTCCTGACACTTCACAGCTTCTCTGTCTGTCCCACAAAGAACACAAGAGAGAAGATCCCTCACCTTCTGCAGCTGTGTGGATGTGACAAGGCAGATGTTTCCGCAGCTCTGAGATGCACAGATGGAGTGCAAGCTCTTGGGTCACAGGTTACAGGTTTCTTCTTTGAGTTAGCCCTGAGATAGGTTCACTACATCAGCTCAAAGTTACTCTCCCAGTCAGCTCCTGCAGCAACGAGAGGTTGTTTCAGCTCTGAGATTTATAAAGAGCAGAGTAAGGACTCCTAAGTGTCTCACTTAACTTCCTGCTTATATATTGTCTCTTTATCTCTGTATATAGGTACCCAGGAAGTATTTCATTGACACAGTTGATACCAATTTAGACTGTGATTTGCGGCTGTAATCTGAAGTGTAACCCATCCTTCTTCCAGTCACATCAGATCTCATCAGTTGTGAGCTGATTTCAGAAGCAGTTGTGTTGTCCTGACACGCAGAAGTGCCAAAGACAAACGCAACCTTTCCTCATCAACAACAGAGGAAATGTCAGCCGGAGGATTTGTATTGAATGGAGAGCGGAGGTCACAGGGTTAGAGAGGTAACACACAGAGGAGGGGACACACAATGTTTTTGCACCGTGATGGCAAAAAAGTTTCAAATTTCAACCATCTTTACACCCAAAATGTGGACTGGATCCATGGCGACCACCCAAGCAACTGCTGATTAGAGCCAAACCCTCAGGGCAGGGGAGACAGGGGAAATAAGATCAACACTGTTTAAAGGTGTGTGTCCATAAAGTATTTGTTTCTGAGTGTGAGTGTTTTTGTCCAATGAGAAGAGAGTGTGTGTTTGGCCCCCTGAGGCCGCCTAGAGTAAAATTGCTGCAGTGTCTTTTTTTTTTTTGCCTGAAAATCTCATCATACAGCTGCTGTGGCGATATGTTGTCGACATATCGCCGTCACAGAAACACAACCCACGCGCAACACTGAAGCGCCATATGGATGTCCAGCCTAAATTCGAATAGGCAGCTTTTATCAGGTGATCTTTTCTGTGAGGTGCTGATGCTCCGATTGTAAGATACAAGCCTACTTATTGTCTCTATCTGTCCCAGCGTCCATTAACAGTGACATCTGACATTGGTTAATATTGACATGTGCTTTCCTCGTGCAGAGAACAGATGTGTGCCGGGTTTGTTTTCCACCAAAAGCCATACAGACAGGGTGCAGAGCTGATCCTTGACATTTACTATAGACAGGGAGACAGGCATTTGGTGTATGTAAGCAATGAAATATGATCTGAACACATAAAGAGATACACTGATCCGGTTTATAAATAGTCAGCTTCAGTGGCTGTGTTTACATGCACACAGTAATGCATCAGTTACTCATGCTGGGACTGAGGCAAAGTATAATTATTTGTTAATTACAATTACCTTAGAACCCGGACTCTATGGTGCCTACACATACTTTTAGGATTTTGGACTCCAGCAGCCACCATCTTGACTAAAAGCTAAAGGCCACACATACCCTCTGTGCTCCAAGAGGTGAAGAGTAAAGTTGGTTGGTTTATATGTTGTGGCTGATCAGTGTATGTCTTCCTGTACTGCTGTGCATGTAAACATGGCCACTGAGAGACTGTATCTGTCTGTGGTGTGTATAGCAAACACTAGAAAAAGACGCAGCAGTGCTGGACCAGAGGAGGAAGGATGCTCCAAACGTCACGGTGCAGAGGAACTTGGCTTCGATAGGGAATCGAAATTTTGCAGACCCTCCGGAGGCAGCTGAGCGCAGTCCCCGTCTCACACTTCCGACCATGGCTAATCAATCATGACAGCTGCGTGTGCACACCCCGTGGGTTGCCACAGTAACAGACAAGTGGCTCGATAACAGAATATTGATCGGATGTCTTGTCTTTATTTTATTCCCCTCTCCTACCTTCCCCTCAGGAGGAATCTATCTATCTTATGAAAAGTTATGAAGCACAAATAAAGCGTCTGATCCTCTTTCATGTCCTTGTGAAAGTTTAAGAACTCCAGAGGACTCTAGAAAACAAAGTGCCACTACTCTGAGTACTACTGATGATGATGATGATGGAGCGAGAGACTGGGCGGAGGATTTTTGAAGATGTCCAGCGTGAGTATTCGATGTTTACAGGTGAAGAAACGCGTTCCTTTTTGCATGTGCATGCGTGCGTAAACGTGCGATAAAAGCCTCCCAGTCTGACATCGTGCTTCCTTAGTGACGGAGTCAACAGGTTGGCGTTGTCACCTGTTGACATGATAACAGTAGTTCTTGCAGTTTTGTTCACGAGGAGGGCAGCTGCCAGCGAGGCCCAGGTGTGTGACAAGCCCTGGGAATAAACCCATACCCATATCACCCTCCCCCTCCCCCTGGACGGGGCCTGCTGATATTCGTGCTGCCAGTTCAAATACCCATCACACTTTTGTTGACTGGGGCATGAAAAGAAACCTCCTGACCGCCGTCTTGATCCAGAATGCGATACAGTTTTTGGCTCAAATCCACTGGAAAGTATTCCTTACAGTTCTTGGGAACTGAGCCTTTAAAAAGTCACCCCTCTCCCACCCCCGAAAACCTACCATCCTCACCCCTCTGGATACCTCTCCCAGCATGTAACTATAGGGTTTCCAGCTCTAGTAGTACTCCTCATAGTTCTTGGGGTTGAGGCAGTACAGGATTCCCCCGCCAAAGGAAAAGATGGTCCCCCCCCAGGCCAGGCCATAGCCCCAGTTGAACTCATGGTAGATTCTCAGGCTGATGCTCTCGATGAACTTGATGGGGTAGAGGACCAAACTGCAGGCCTGGAGGACGACTGGAAGAGAGAGACACAGACAGGTAACTACAACGCAAAGGATCCTTTCTTAAAACAGCTGCTACAGAGAGGCTTAGAGACACATTTTATTGTAGACGATGTGTCTTATTGACTTTGGCGATTCCCCTGACTTTTCCTAAAGCAGCATTATGAAGCTGATATTTGTTAGTGAGCTTATAGATCATGTAGGAAATTAACCAGATAACAAGGAAGAAGATTTTTAGTGTAGCTATTACAAGAAGATACCCGCATAGGCAAGCAGGAAGAGACAGGAGGGTTTAAATCATCACTCTCATCATTATTTTAATGATTAATTGCACAATCAAAAAGTACATTCTGAACAAACTTCCTCTGATGTAAAATGGGTTTCCTGTAAAGTTTAATGAGTTGGGCTTCATGGGATTTGGTCACTTTTCTTCTTTTAAATTCTTTGGCAAAAAAAAGAAAGTAGAAAAATAGCAGAAATTAGCATCAACTGGGTCGAGAAGAGAGCCGCATGCCCTCAGGGGGAGTCATTTAGCTCTGTTAATTTCATTTAGCACGTTTTAGGAAAACAAAATAAATCAAACTTGATCAGACGGGAGGGGAGGAGAGGGAGCGATGGTAGAGAAAAGGAGAGAGGGTGTAACAGAGATGGAGGGAAGAGACAGAGGAGAAGGATCAGACTATATGGTCAAGTTTAGGAAGGGATGGAAGGATGAGAGGAGGTGAAAGGACAGGGGGAGGGGGCAGAGGTAGATGGCAGTACAACAAAGGAGAACACATCAATCATTATTTCTTCAAAGGGAATTCATCTTGGGGGAACATAAGCTCTGGCTCTTTCCTGCATGAAAAACAAAAACTAAACTGAGTGCATAATTTCCAAAAACACACAAATATTAACACAGACGAAGTAAAACAAGATTTAAAGATGTAGCTGGTTGTTAAGAAGTACGTATGTGATAACAGCCAGCGTGTAAACCTATAGCATTGATGAATTATCCAGGAGAATCCTGAAAATATGATTAAAGAAAGGTTTAACATGAATTTTACAGTGTGGGAAAATACATCCAGAACCAGTGACACTCCCACTTCACAACTTTATTCAATTTCCACGTCACTTCTGTGGCTCACACAGAATGACTGAGAAAAACTTCTCACCGGCAACACATCCAGCTTTGCAAAATGAAAAATTTCCAATTATTCCAGAGAGTGAGAATGAGGGACAAAATGTGGAAATTTCACAGGTGTCCAACTTGAGGCCGGAGCTGACTGGAGAAATTAAACGGAGAGGCGTGACGCCCTGCTGTGACCCTGCTGGGCCCGAATTATAAAAATAGGATTTTCTCTAAATGAGTTTGAGGGGAGAGGAAAAGTGTGTGAGTGTGAATGTAATGTGTGTGAGTGTGAGTGTGAATGTAATGTGTGTGTGTGTGTGTGTGTGTGTGTGTGTGTGTGTGTGTGTGTGTGTGTGTGCGGCCTGTGTGCCTGTTTAATCAATAAGTAAGGATTATCATTTAAATGCATGTCAGTTTTCAATGTGATTACCCTGCAACCTTCCAGTTACCTTGTCTAAACTGGCTAATTAAGTAATCTTTGTGTGTGTGTGAGTCATTAAGGATGTGTATTTTAATGCATAATGAGTGAGTGGCTTCAACCCAGTGCTAGTGTGATTGTGTACGGACTGCAGTTCATGTGTTCATGCGTATGTGTGCGCTCACCTGCAGCGAAGAGCATAAAAGCGACGGGTGCGTAAAATCGCCGTCTCGTGCCGATGCACGCGGCAACCAGAGCAACCAGGAATGACATCAGCACCAGGGCTCCGCCCCCTAGCAACAGGGCCAGGGTAGCAACCTGCCAGTCTGGGAAGGGAGGGAGGAAGGTGGGGCAGAAAGGGAGGAGACGCAAAAAGAAAAAAAAAAAAGTGACCCGAATGCAACATTCAAGAAATTGTTGCATAAAAATAAACATTCATGAATAAATGCAACAGAGCGAATGCATACCAGGGCTAAAAATGAAACGTACAAGACCCTGAGGGTGACCTGGGAGGAGAGACAGAGCCACAAGAGACATGTTATTTCATCTGACATTTTTTTATATGACTGCCTTTACCTCCATCAGGTATGTCGATCAGGGGGAGAAGGAGCAAGGTGGGAGGACAGAAGGAATGAAAGGGAGGGATCAAAGAGGGAAAAGGCAGCATGGTGAGAGGAAGGAAGCAAAGAAAGGAGAAACGGAGAGGACAAGTACATGGAAGAAAGAAAAGAAGGGGAGGTGAAAAAAAGAGGAGAGGAAGGGATGGATGGGGAGGGTAAAAGGAAGGGAGAACAGAATAAAAACAGGTGATGAAAATAAAAAAGCAAGGAAATATACTACTACATTTACTACTACTAATATACAAAGGAAGGAAAGAAGGACAGGGGGAAGCAGGCAAGGTAAGAGAGGCAGGTGAAAGGAAAGAGGGAACAAATAATAGAAAAAACGGGGAACAAATGAACGATCACAACAGCAAGGGAAACAAAGGGAATCGAGGAACAAAAGGGAACTGAGGGGAAAAAAGGGAGAGACAAGTTGAAGCGAGATGAAGAGAGGTTTGGTGGCAACAAGGCGGCAAGTGTTTCAGAGAGGGTGATGGGCGATAAAAGAGGAGACACATGCAAGTGGAGAGGCACTGGCATAATGTTACAAGGACAGAGAGAGGGCAGCATGAAAAGAAATGCCAAAAGGAGGAGAAGAGCAGGAGGAGAGGGAGGAGGAGGAGGAGGAGGGTGATGAAGGGAGAGGGGGGTAGAGGAGGAGGAGGAGGAGGAGGAAAAGGAGGTGAGGAGGGCATGAAGGGGCTGGGGACAGAGCAGCACTGAGTGAAAGTAATGAAGAGAGAAAGCACTTAGTATACCTGAGCTGACAAAAAGCCTCAGCTAAAAAGCTTTGCTGGCATGTTATCAAATATCTGTCCACATTTATATATAGGGAGAACTGTGGCTTGATGCACACTGAAGTAGCACACACACACATATACTCTCACACACACACAGTCTGTGCAGACTTTGCCAGCTAGATTACAGCTAACATCTGTACAGCTGTCACATTGGCTGTTTGGGGCTAATAAACACTGACTGCACAAATGGTTCAGGGCTCCAATTTGCACAAATAGCACAAGGTGAAAATTCTCTACACTTTCTTCCTGAAAGCAATTTGAAGGCCTGGTCACAGCAGTAAGTGGCACGGGGAAATTTAAATGTGCTTCTTCATGAAACGTGTGGTTAAAAAGAATGGAGATGTGGTAACGACTCAGAGGATCAGCTGGTGCTTGTGACCGTCCAGATCTCTGTGTCCTCAGAGGTTAGCACCATCCATATGGCTTGCTACTGGTCCATGGTGGGAATTCGTATGTTGAAGTCATTGTGAAAAATGAATGTGGATTGACAGAATGACATAATCCACCAACCATGGTGATTCCCTTTGACTAAACTGATTTCGATACAAAATTTTGTTTCCTTTTGCCACTGGGACTTTAAGCGAAGGACACACACATACACACACACACACAGGAGGACACATACACACCTTGTCATTTAATCCATCTGGGGGCAAAGGGAGAAAGGATTTGACCGTTTCTCTAACCTTTTATTCCACCTGTCTGCCTTCACACTGTGATCAGATGTGATGCTGTCAAATTGGCCTGGGCTCATGTAAGCTGCTGCGAAACCTATTTCTGCACAACACCCCTACAACCAGAACGTGCTATATAACAAAAATACATAAATAAAATAATATGTGCTCCTCGAGAACTTACGGGAGCTTTTAAAGGACAAACTTCAAACTGTAAATTCTGGATAAAAACATCAATGAGCTGCATGTGACAAAGAAATGTGGCTTGTCAGTTCAGATGCAAAGTCACTGCACAGTAGATAGCATCAGCAGTGTCCTGCAGAGCTATTTAAGTGAATTTATTTTACAGCTATGCATGTTGTGTAAATATAGGCAACGCCTAAATATCAAAAAAAAAAAAAAAGGTTTCTGAAAGATGGATGGTGGAGGAGAGATAAGGAAAGATGAGAGATTTAGAGGCAGAGGGAGGGAGAGACAGAGCTGAAAGATGAGATGCAGAGGTAGATAGTGATAGGCGGGAGGAAGAGGTGGGGAAATTAAAGATAGAAAGCAGGAAGAAGATGGAGAGGGATAGAGAGCAGAATGAAGAAAGGAGATGAGTAAAAAAGAGAGATATATAGCAGGATCTGAAGACTCTTGTGTCACCAATGCTAAGCACGCACAGCAGTTTTCGGTCTAAATGATGCTGCTGATTAGGAAGGTGACACCCTAGGTCGTTTTCTGGACAAACACCTATTCAGCATTATTAAAAATGTTTCCTGGCAGCAAAGGTATTCCTATGTGATAAACAAACGGATATTTTCCAGCCTGTGGCTCTGATCTGCTCGTGTGGGTCTGCGCGCACATGTTCGCATCCCATTTTAGTTGAAGCGCCTTCAGGCAAAAATCCTGAATTTGACTCGAAGTCAGCTCGACAAATGCAACTACACCGAGGTAAATCAGAGAGCTGCTCCCCCCTCCACCTTCCCCTGAGAGTTGCCCAAAATGTTGCCCTGTATAAGCAATGCAACGAGATATGCAGGAGTGGGATGAGAGACAGGTAGATGGAGGTGAAGGGTGGAAACAAAGCTCAGGCGGTTCATCAGTCATTCATGTTTAACTTTATAACATTTATAAAACTGATTAAATTAAACATTAACTTATCAAACCAGTTTGTTAGTTTAAATGGGAGAATGGAGAAACAAGAACAGAGAGGTTTGTAGACGCTGTTTCCCTGTGCTCCCTTGACTTTTCAGACACAAACTGTGACAATAAGTAGTAGTTTGGATTATTATAAGTCAAACATTGGCAGTATTGGCAGGTACGTGAACTCCTTGGCTAATGACATCAACAAAAGCTAAATGAAACCAGGAGTTGGCAAACCTGGAATCCCATCAATGATGCCTCACAAAAAAAAGAAGACTAACTAGCAGGAATTACTGATTTGGAAAGAGTTCCAGAGTAATCGCAGATATTCAGATATTTATCAGTAAATAGAGAAAATGTAGAGCTGTGGCTGCTCTCCCTAAACTCAGCGACCATGACTTTTGGTCATTATTAATCCCTAAATTTAACCAAAGACCACAGACGGGAGATGAAGGTTTAAAAATAGGTTTGATGAAAGAAAATTGCGAGTTAACACCAGAGGACGAACTGGATTAAATACAGTTTTGTACATTTTTACAAATAACTGAGAATTTGTTCTTTTTAAGGTTTTTACCACATGCTGCTGCTGTGATACTGTAATTGCTTAGAGGAAAGCTTGATTTGCATCCACAGAGTGGATCATGTGTTTGAGCACATGCACTTCCCTTTTCCCATAATGCCCCGTGTATGTGTATGTGTGTGTTTGGGTTTGGCAGACAGGGGGGGGCTGCAGGTTCCTTGCTACTCCCCTGTCTGTCTGTGTGTCTGCCACAGAACTGAATGCCACATCATTTCCCATTCCTCGCTCAGCCGCTACAAATAGAACGGGTGTCTCTGGAGGCTCACTGAGAGGAGAGATGGAGTCATAGGAGGGGAGGGGAGGGAGGGGAGGGGAGGGGGGCAAGGGAGGAGGAGAAGAGGGAAAGAAGGAATAGAGGGGAGAGGTTTGACCATGGAGAATATGGAAAGGAGAGATAGAGATGGAGAGGTCTGTGGAAAAGGAGGATGGCAAAATCACAAAGTGAAAATGATTAACATTAGAAAGAAACGGCAAAGGCCTCAGGGAGGAAAAGGGAAGAGAAAAGGGAATGACAAACAAAAGATGGGATGAAAAAATAGGATTGAGGACTGAGCAAAAGACAATTCATTTAGTATATATGAAAGGCTGAAAGAGCATAAGCAACGAAAGGATCGATAGACTGATAGAGAAAGATGAGAGCGGCAGAGAGCGAGGAGCCAACATTTATGGAGGTTTTTTAGACTCTCAGTGGTCAATGATCTCACATCTCTGACAACAAAGACTGGTGAATGTAGGTCAAAGGAAGAAGAAAAGCGATACCACTTTGCACTAAATTTGTTTAAAATCATCTGTCCAAAAAAACTGAGGACATCTGTTGGCATTTACTCTTAAATGTGTAAATATTAAGCATGCAAAATTGGTTGATGTGCTGAAAACACAGCATGGTTTCCTTGTTTTTACTGACGGTTTAAGAATCTCAGGCTGTAGGAAAATCCAACAGCGAGTTGGGGAAACTGCTCTCAAGGTCAGGTCAATGACAAACCCATTGGTAGCTACAGCACATCTTTTGTTCTCAGCAATTTGTTGCTGCTGCATTTGAAGCTGTGGATGTCTTTTAGCCATCTTCTTTACCCATTCTAAAGGGTGAAATTTGAATTCTGAAAAAAACAAAGGACACAAGGGAAAGGGAAGAAAGGATGGGAGAGGGGAAGAGCAGAGGGGAAAAGGAGAAAGAAAGGAGGTGGAGAAAAGGAGTGACTGCAAGGCAGAGAGAGAATAAAGGGAAAAGAAAGTAGGCTGGCATCCAGGTGAAACTTCTTAGGGTTCACACACCTTTGAGATGAGCACAGAGTGTGTGTGTGTGAGTGTATGAGTGTGTGTTAGGGAATTCAAATCCAGGATTTCTGTGGAGAGCTATCAAATCTCACCTACAGACAATACTTGAGTCTAGGACCACTGGTTAAGAAAGTATCATTACAGAAGTGTTGTGACATGATGTGTAAAAATAAAAAAAGCTCTTAGTCATACCTTTAGAAAGATAATAATTTTAGGTTTGCACTTTATCTTAGCTGGTCTGCGATTCCACTTTTCTTTGCATTGGAAATGGAAAAAATGAACAGCAAAGCCACTGCTGGAGAAAAGAAGTAAGTTGTAAAATACTGATAGAAAGGGAAAAAAAGTAATTTCTGATCTCTTTAAAATTTAGTGCTAATACAAAACTATCAATTAATTTTATTACATAGTTATTGAATTAATTACAGCTATGGACCTGACACCCCAGGTCTGGTGGTTGGTCCTGGATTGTGGGCCTGAATATGGAGGACTTGAGTGATGAGTGAGGAGAAGGGGTTCCGTGGATAATGCTCATTAGGACATGTTAGCATGTCAGTACAGTAAACTAAGACGATGTACACGGGAAACATTATACCTGCTGAACATATGTATGTGAGCCATGTCGCTGTGAGCGCGTCAACATCCTGATGTTTGCAAAAAAGGACACAGAAACAGAATGATGGAGGATAAATACAGTAGACTATATAATGAACAAGGGGTGATTGAGCGAGTGCAGTAGCTTATGTGTAACAATGTAATATGTTATCTGTGTTAAAAGATAAATAACTTATTATTATTGTTGACATCTTTAACCATAATCTGGTCTCTAAAGACCCCAGGGATGTCTGGGAAATGTTTGGCAAAGCACTTAAAATAAAGTAAAGCTGTTTTATAGTATGTTGATGTTGGCAACATTTATCAAAGCTGAACTTTGAAAATTCAAGCAGATTTACTTTGCCCCCATGAGTAAGACCACTGCTTTTCTTATCCTGGTGATTCCACAAGAGTGAATAACAATCTCCACAAAGTTTCACCATTTTAAATGCTGGTGTGGAAAGGAAACTAGTCTGGAAACTGGCTTTTCCTTATTTCTTTTTTTGAGCAGTACGGTGGCCCAGCAGGTTCAAACATCCCCTTGCTAAAGTTTCTGTGTGCAAGCCAGTAAATACCTACAAACTGCAGCCAGGGCTGCTCTGATGTAGCCCTGCTTTCGAAAAGCCAAGCTGGATGAATAGACAATTTTCCCGCAGCAATCAATTCAGACTCACATCACTACAACAAGAGAATGGTCACAATGAAAGAAAAGGATGAGCTAAATTAACAGAAAATGCTGCTTTGGTCTGTGTCTGTCTGTGGAACAAGCCAAGGGAACTGGCACAAACAGGGAGTGATTTATTTTTAAAGATCAATGTGTGAGCATTGGTAAGGCTCACACACTTACAAGCCGACACACACCCGCCGCACCGAGACATCTAATTAGGGAGTCCAGGTCTGGAGTCTGGATGTGTGTGTGTAAGAAGCATAGAAACAAAGGAACGGGTAAAAGTTGTGGTCACAAAGTGTGCCACTGAATGTGTGTGTGCGTCTAGGTCCTAGGAGAGAAGGTGCAGACATGCAACAACAGAGAAATCAGAGTTTGACATGAAATATTCAGCTCGGCTTCAGAGGAGACTGTCCAGAAATAGGTCAGCTCGACGTGGTAGCCTCTTATTGGCACAAACACACAGACACATGCATACAGACGCAGTCGCACACCAGTTTACACACTGACATACAGACACCCAGACTCCCCTTCTGTCACAAATGCACACACACACACACACACACACACACACACACACACACACACACACACACACACACACACAGGGAGACAGTTGCATTCGAATGCATGCACACACTGAGCAGTTGCTACAAATGCACACAGGCAGACACACACAAAATCATGACGTATGGACTTTTCAGATAGCTCTGCAGACAGACGGTGTGTATGTGTGTGTGTATTAGTGAGCAAATGATAAAAATGTGTGTATAACAAAGAGGCACAAGAAGATAGATAGCGTGATAGCTTGCAGGCCGTTTAAATGATTCCCTTTTAATGTCATCGTATATAATTAGCAGAAGTCAGCTCCCAGTGTCACACTGGTAGTAAATAAAACCACTTCCCCTCAATTAAAGTAATGCTCCTGAACTCTGTTGCCCTGGAAACCTATCCAACATCCCATCAACCCCTCCTGCTCCGGCCCTAAAACTGCAAGACCTCTCCTGGGCACCACAACAAGGCTGTTTTGTAGACAACAAAAGAAGAGGGAGGATAGTAAAAAAAAAAAAGAATATGACAGGATGAGCTCTTTATCAAAATGAATTAATTAGGTGCAGGTAAGTGGCACCACCCAGCTGAGTTGACGTGCAGCAATCTCTCCTGAGCAGCTTTTATTTCCACTTCCCTAAACTGTTTTTTTTTTGTGTGAAAAACAACTTTTTATCCTCTGCTTAAAAATGACATAAACAATTAATTGATTATTAAATTCACAGATTAATATCTGTCCTCATCGTTCTGCCTCTTATGGTTTTTATAAATAGACTTTGCAGCCCACTGGTGGTGGTTCACCTCGCTGTGACAAGCATTCACCTCTATTTCTCCACAAATCCCTCCCTGGAAGACCTGTGGCAGTCAGCGACTTGAGCGCCCATTAACATCAGAGTTAGTATTTGCCACAGGTTTGTGTTTTCAAAATGTCACATGTCTGTAGCGTTTAGTGTAGAAAAAGAGGAGTGGGGAAAAGGAGCGTGAGGGGCTGTCACTGGTAAAAGAAAGCTGGGGTACAGGTATAACCAGCAGCATCAGTTCCATCTTTATCCCTTGTCCATCTTTTTTCTCCTTCAGAATCAAAAGCAGAGATCAAATAACTTAAACTTACACACATTACTTGGACTGTAATTCTGTTTGAAGTGCACTCCAGTCTGGCAAAATCCCTTCGTTTCACCTCAACAGTTATTAATGTGGAGATCCCGGTGGAGTCACAGATTGACAGGGACTATCAGGATGAGGCTTTGATACGATTGGTTTGAGACAGCAGGGAGTCACAATACTGGCCAGGACAATACCTTTCTATGGCTTGTTTCCCTCTAGGATTTGCCTGCTGGAGGTGAGGAGGCATCCCTCCTCACCTTGAGCAGCTAGCATCATTACTTGCTGTCAGTCAGAACAACTCTTTGTTCTGTAGGATATAAAAACTATAGTTGATGCTTAATGGAAGAGGTAAATACACTAACAGCACTGATGAAGGGTACCGTGTCCGTTGCGCACGGGACAGGATGGATGGAGCGGTTGTTCTTATCTTTAAAAGCCCGTGCATTGTGACTTTTCCCCCCTACTCATTACCTGAGCCCAGCGTGCTGCTGCACTGCCAGTTCTCGGTGCTCGTGGGTTTCCAGCAGGACTCCCACAGAGACAGGTAGTACTGGTCGTCGGCGGTCACCCACGCCGGGCTCATCACGGCTCCCACATCCAGGCAGAGCGCCAGGAAGACGCACACCAGCCCGACCAGCTTCAGCGGTGTCAGCGGGGAACTGCGCGCCGACTCCTCCGTCTCGGTAACAGCAGAGGACATGGCGAGGCTGGAGAGGCAAAGAAGGTTCAGAACCCAGGGAGGATGGCGATGTGTGTGTGTGTTAATGTAAGTCCTTCCTCACGGTGTCTGGATGTAAGCGAAAGTCGGGCGGGGAGAGTCGTTGCTGCTGCTGCTGCTGGTGCCACCGCAGCCGCCTGCGTTGCGCGCTGCACGGACCACCGCTGCGCCGCGTACCGGAGATCTCCACCATATACAGCACTGACGTCAAGGCTCTG
The DNA here is from genome assembly GCA_037833715.1 of Toxotes lorentzi. NCBI lineage: Eukaryota > Metazoa > Chordata > Actinopteri > Toxotidae > Toxotes > Toxotes lorentzi. The sequence continues at coordinate 9,984,760 of JBBMJY010000017.1, read as the reverse complement.
AGGGCTCAGCAGATGCTACAGGGTCCTAGAGAGAGAGCGAGAGAGCGAGAGAGCGAGAGAGAGAGAGAGCGAGAGAGAGAGAGAGAGAGAGAAAGAGAGAGAGTCGGGCCTTAGAAAGGATTTGAGAATTACCGAGCTCCTAAAATTAAAATCTAAATGTTATTTCAAAGCCTTCTCTACACAGGCAGTTAAGTAAACTCAGCACAACATAAGCTAAGACTTGATTCATCCTTGACGGGAAATTCAAACAATTCAAAGTCCAATATTCAGCCTTTTTTTAGCTCTGTTTTAGGCTCTGGCTCTTCAGCTGCTAAATCCACAATGTTCACCGGCTGGTAGCTTCTGCTGCCTGGTGCTGAGCAGCTAGTGTAGAGAGTGGTAGAGCCTTTTCACTGACAGCAGCTGCTTGCTGTGGGCCTAAATTATACCAGGAGAGCAGTGTGAGTGAATCACAAAATCAGTTACAGGCTGAAGAAAGTAAAACAATGAGCAAAAAGATGCTACTGCGACTTAATGATGTCTACTATACAGAAATCTCTGGCTGAAGTTTGCCAGCATTATCCACCATAAGCTACCGGAGGGACACTGGAGCCAGTGTATTGATCTGAGCAAGACTAGATTCAGCGTTTTATTTGTAAGATGAAGAATGTGTTACTGCTTCATTGGAAAGTAACACAGTCTGGCTGTAAATCCCACTTGTTTGAGTAGCGCCACCTTGAAACCGCAAAATTGATAATAAGATGACTTCATCTAAAGAAATTTAGGAAAAGTGATCATTGGAAACAAGATAAATGATCTGACCTCGTCAGCCCTTTATTCCCACATAACTTCGGGAAAATTGGATTTTGGGATCCATTATTTGATTAAATATTAAAGCCTTCTTTTGTGGTGGAGAGAGAAGCAAAGAGCAGGAGAGAAAACACGGTGACGGAGCAGGAGAAAGTGGGAGGCACATGAAGGAATATTATTGTTTCTTCTGCATACTAATGCCAAAGCCAGAGATGAGACAGAGAGAGAGACGGAGAGACAGAAAGAGATGGGAGGAGCGACGCCAAGAAAGCAGAGGTGAGCAGGTTTAGGGAGGGTAGCCATCCATATGTTTATTCAACCAGAAAGGAAGGAGGGATGGAGAGACTGATGGAAGGAAATGATGGCCTTGTTTACTCTCTATCAGGACAACAATGAGTGATGATGAGGGAGAGACAGAGGGAGGCAGGAGAGCAAAGCAGAGAGCAGGGGGAAGAGAGGACAGGGCAACAGATAGAGGTGAAAGAGATGGGGGTGTTGATAGAGGTCTTAACAAATAGACTTATTTACTGTTTATCCACAGCGGAAAATACACAGTTTAATCTCAGAGACACAGCACCCCCTCAGCCTCTCAGACAAAAACATCATATTGTTCTTCTTTGCTTTTTAAATGCTAGAAAGCACTGGTATAGAATAGTGGTATACAGCAAGCTCCAGGTCTCTGTTAAGATAGATTCAATACGCAAGACTCAGTAACTGTAACAAATGAGATGCAGGAGCTATTATGCAAGTGAGGTAATTCTGTTAAATTACTTTCTCAATAAGGTAAAAGCTACATAAGCCTTTAGTGGAAACATAATGCAACTTTATCAAGGATATTTTTAATTCCTGACTTTGCTTCCAGTTCAATATTGACTTTCAGAGGAAGAATAATGAACGCACTCGACAAATTGTATTTATGTTCTTTATGAGTTGACAGATCCAGTTTGTACGGGCACGGTGGGGGACATCCAAACAGTGCGGTCTTTCTGCCGACTGGAACTGGATGAAAAGCTCCAGGGACAGTCAAAGATGAGCAGTGGAAGTTTTCACCCTAAATGTGTCAATCTTCACACGAAAGAAAGATCTGGCCTTGATTTTTGAACTAGTATGAAGAAAGAAAGGATCGTATGAAACAATGGCACAGTAGGGAGGCTAAGTTTTAGATATTTTCTCATACTTGATTCTTTACTTCATACTTTGAATACTTTGACATAAATGTCTTCTATTATGACTATTTTGATATTTGATTTTTTGAATTTCAAAATATATACTGGCAGACAAATTCAGATATCACATACATACAAACGTATGTAAATACGTAAGCCGTATTTATGTATTTATTGTGTAGGAGTCACAGGAAACACAATGTTTATGTCACGGAAGTCAGTGTTGACCACGATCAACAAGACTGGATCCTCACCTCAAACAGGTGAAGTGAAGGTGATTGCCACACAGAAGAGTCCTCCAAAAAGAAGCGGTCTCTGGTGCCACCACAGGTACTGGTGATTCTCCAGAGAGACTGTGCCTCCCAGTTGCAGTAGTTCGCAGACCCACCAGCCATCCTGTACCATCCAGATTTAATGTACCGTTCACCACATACCTGAAAAAGATGACTTCATATTTTAACTTTGAAGAAAACGACACAAGCATTTATAAACCCAGCTAGGTTCAGACCGTCAGCAGCTCTAACCAAAAGGCCTTTGGTTGCCATGGCTACAGACAGTGGAAACTATAAAATACAGAAGCCATTCATTAGTAAAGACGGGTCCTTCCTATTAATATGACACCTTGTCACAATCATTATTTCCCCTTTAATGGCCTGTTGTTGACATACCAGATGTTTGTCTGGTAGTGCCGTGGTGTAGTAAATGGAGCAAATCACAATCACGCAAAATACCACAGGTTCAAATGTGGCGGTTTTGTTTATCTGTCCCAAACAAAAATGATTTTATTCAACTAAACTGAAGAGTTTAAATCTCTGGACCGACTTCTGTGGAGTTACACAGAGGTATACAGTGGAGTATTGCTGTTACACCTGGCAGTGTCTGAGTGTGAATGCATTAAAGTGTGCTATTGTAGAAGCGAGGAGCTGCTTAAAAAGAACACGCGGCTCTATCAATCTTACCTGGATCAATAAAGGTGAAAAACAACACCACACAATTAACCGTGCTGCCCTTCCCAATGCCGTGCCGTCAAATAAATCTTTGAGTAGTGTTAGAAGAAGGCAGTGGAGGAAAGCGTCCCACAACGTTCACATTAAGTGAAACAACTATTATTTAATCTAAATGTACAGTGGGGTCCCATTCAAGTAAATGGGAAAGTGGTTCCAGACTTTCCCGGAGGAGGCTGCTGCAGATGAGGTTGATCCAGCCATGCAAAGAGAAGCAATGTGGTTTTTTCTTCAAATATTTCACCCTGATTAATTGTCATAACCTTTACTGTATAACTTTACATTTTAATAATATTAATGCTTCAAAATGTGCAACTCATAAGCTGCAGCCTGTTCAACAATTTGCAGGCTTTTATTTGTATTATTATTTTATTTTAAATTAAAACCACTTTATCATTTCAGCTTTTAGAAAACACAAAAATGAACATTCAGCTATAATATCCAATATCTTATAATCACATTAAAAGGAACCTTTATACTAAAGAAATCAATAAGTAATGAGTAAATAACATCAGATCAGTGCATTCAGTCTGATAAAATACCTCAGCAACTATTCAGTCATTTGATGTCATATAAACTGTCAAACAATTCAAAGATCATACTCAGTGAGTACCTGTGAGTGGACGGATTCCATATCTTCAAGGACGCTTGAGCAGCTGCAGGACGCCCAGCTGTTCAGGAGAGACACCTGAGATACACTGACAGCAACCACAAAATTCATAGTCCAGCGTGATAACACTCAGTCTTTTGGTCTAATCTTTTTACCTCCTTGTTCCACAAACAGTTAAATGAAACTGAAGTTTAGAGGGGCAACATCTGTTTGGTTAATGACTCACACACACCTGAAGCATGACAAGGACCCTCAACCATCACCACTTTTTGTAAGAGGTCACAAGCCACACTGTTTAAAACCACTAGTCTAATCTTTCACAGAAGCCTCTGTGAGGGTCCTTAACAAGATGAACTGCTTCAACTCCCCTTTATTTCATTTACTGCTAAGTTAACATGATGGAAGAGTGAACAGCGTGAGTCTATATTTATTTTTCAGAGCTTGATTACAGTGGCTTTGCAATATGTACATATTACATAAAGTGTAGAACAACAAATCAGTGCCAGAGAGTATTCATTATTCAAATCAACTGACAGCAAGTAGAAAATGTTTACTATTGGTGTATTCCCCTGCTGTGTGAGCCATGGTGGCCTTCTGAGCGTATCCTCCCTGTATGTGCAAGAAATAAACAGCTCAGAAATGCTGTTAACGTAAGTGAAAGACTTTGTGAGAAACACAAAAAGAAGTTGCTTTGTTTTCCTCATGATGGATGTGTGAAGGCAGCCTGGACTATCGTGATGCAGGTACAATTTCTCAAAAGCAGCAAACGCTCCTGTCGGTGGAGATAATTTCAATTTGGTCTTGAAACAAGGTGGGAAAAAGACTAAATCCTTTGCAAAGGTTTTCATCTTCTTTCCACCGTGTGTGTGATGATGGGTTATTATTATGTGGGTTCATTAGCATATTTCATATCCTGCTGCCGAGCGTTTCCAGCTCTCTATCTGTCTCCATCGGCAGCCGAGACAAGACCCAGGTGCTGGAACGCTCACTCAGGATAGCTCCATGAGAAAAGCGGACGCAACGCACACTCTGGTAAACATACAAACAACGCTGGCTCATCATTCACCAAGATACACACACACACACAACCATCAGCCAGGATAAGAGCTTCAAAGCTCACAATAACACATTTAAATGGAGGCACATGCACCTGTATGTCACACACTCACACACAGTTTGTCAAGTCATCAAAGCTCAGCACAGCATTCAGCCAAACCAGACAAACACACTCCTGCTGTCCATCACACACAAGTGCTGCTTTGTCACACACTTGAATGTACACAAAAATGATAACTCCTATGAAGCATGAAATATGTAACAATGTCTCACACACACACACATTTGTGAATGTTTTTTTTTTGTCAGAGCTGAAGTGAAAAGGGGGGAGAGGATGAAAGCAGGGCTGTTCTTTCTCCTCATCTCCTCTGTCATGTTCACCACAGGGAGTTTTGATAGGTGTACGCTCATATGCACACACACACACACACACACACACACACACACACCAGCCACTCATGCTCGGAGGCATGAGTGCAGACACACACATGCAGCACTGGTGAAGAAGTGACACAGCAATAATTAGATTTCACTTCAAAGAAACATGCTGTTGTTTCAGTGGGATTCAGGGCTGATGTACGGTTGGCTACTCAGATTAGCAGGTGAGGGACTGTGGGTGCTCTGAGATACCAGACTCCACTGCTGTGATAAAGCAGGATGGGCTGTGTATTGTTGTACACTGATGTGTGGAGATATTTGACTTGAAGTAAGTTCACGGTAATTCACTCCTCTGGCAGAAATATTCTCCATCACAGGCAAGTAAAAACAGGAGTAGTGATTAAGTAGCGGGATGAGATCCGATCCGAGGTGAAGATGGAGACTGATACAGATGAAGTGGTGAATTTCTAACTATGAAAAGACGAGTAAATGTTTAAAAAAATCTCATTCTATACCTTCAAATGTTTCATTACAATACAGTAGCCTCATTAAAGGCAGATTTACACCATCCTACAGCCATCTTCTGACACATTTACTGTACACTGTATTGACTATAGGTATGTCAATGCTATGTACCACATTAGAATGGAATGCAACTTATATTCTACTGAACATGCTATAGCACGATGCTGTGAGATAAAATGATTTGTCATGGCCAGTAACAGAAAAGAAACTGTCAACTGTAAATACACTTAAAGTCAAAGTGCCAACACCTGGACTCCACAGTGAAACAGAAAACACAAAATGTTGTGCTGACTGAATATTTGATAAACTGGATTTACAGAAATCCAATTGTAATAAAGCAAATCTATAATAAATTCACACCATTATTGTGTGTGTGTGTGTGCTAGTTAAGATAATTACGTTGTGTACCGACAAGTGAGGATGATATGAGATGAACTGACAAACATCTGACAGGACAGCATCTTCCTCTTTCATTCTTTAATCACCCACTCGCTCTCTCTCTCTGTCAAAAAGACACACACACGCACACACACATTTCTCACTTCTGCTGGCAGGCTGTCAAATAATTTTGTGTGCATTTCAGAGAGAAACAGCCCCTGCTTAATTACTGCCATGCTAATTGAATCCCAGTGTGAGTGATGTATGGGGATAGGACTCTGTGACAGAATGAAAATGAAATAATATTAAGCAGCCAAGTAGATAATCCATTTAGGAATGTCTGGGAAATGAGAAGGATTAGTTAATGCAGCGCCATATGGCTCGCCTGTCAGAAGACATCAAAGCTGTTTGAAATCTAAAATGTTTTCATTCCCAGTCTCTCTCTATCGCTCTCTTTTTTTTTTAAAGCTGGAATTCTTAAGTCTCTGACAAACTAAACAAACCTGCTCCAGGCACATGAGAACATGTTGTCAGTCTGCTGTGCCCTGCTTAGCTAAATTCAGCAGTTTTTGGATGAGCTGATGTTACATTTTACCTCAACTTGTGTCTTAATGGAAGAGGATCCTAAAGCAGAGGCAGATCCTGACCAAGTAAAGGCCCAGTGGTCACAAACCCAACAAGGAGGACACAAAAAATCCCAGCAGCTCAAAGGAAACATGTTTGACGGGTGAGGCTGAGACAGAGACGTGCTTCCTCCTAAAATGGGAATCATTTACATTAACTGATTCAACAACAAAATTCCAAATTTCAATGCAACAAATGGTAGAAGGAGACAGGGCAAATCTTTCTGCCTAATATATATCAACACACACACAATATACTGTAAATATATCATTAATATTAATATGTATATCAATCCTGATTTTGTTTTCTTGTTCTTTGTTGTGTAACTGGATAAATTCTATTTTGCCAATAAAGCACCTTTGAATTTGAAGTTGTTCCACAGCTCACAGAAAGTTTGTAACATCACTGGTCATCATTGGTGTTGCACAATATATGCAAGATGCAAACCTACTACAATCTGTTTGCTAGAGTCTACTTATAGCCTAATATGCAAACTGATTATTGGTAAATATCATCATGAGAATTAAGATATTTATTTTGGCATATTTATGCAGATATAACCAGGATAGCTGTGCTGTGAAGAGGAGCATCTTTAGTCCGAGTTTGACTTTCGGTGTGATTCCTTCTGAGGAGCTTTGCAAATGCCAGTGACATTTTGTCCAGTTCATTCAACAAATGTCTTTGTATCACTGCACAGCTGTTAAATAGTGCTACACAATTCACACTGGCTTTCAAGAGTTAAACTCTCGAGTGTCATGTTTTGTACAGAGGTCAGTGGAGCTGCTTTGTTTGCCTAACTTCAGCAGGCCAGCACTTGGCAGCTTGTCATTGTGATTTCATTATTATGAGTCTGACTTTAGTGTGATCCCTTCTTACTGCGGACATTGTCGCAGACCCTCCACCAATTACTGTTGGCTTGGCTCATCTGTTGCCGGGGCAACGTAACCGCAGAGAAAGGCAAGAAAGGGAGCTCATTTCCACAGGTAAACTATGGACAGAAATCAACAACTGCACAAACACAATCATTGATTCAGAGTGTCAGACAGGACTACAGGCTTCTGCAGGGACACACACACAACCACACACACACACACACACACCTTCTCTTGGTTCCTCTCACACAGGATATGCATCTTCCTCATCCTCGATCTTACATCCATATTTTTACTGTTCACTTTATCTGCTGCTCTCATCTTTTCGCACTCCCCCTCCGCCCTTTTGACTCTTTCATCGTCTGTTACTTCAACCACATCCTTTGCTTCTTCATGCCCTCCTTCCTTTCCTATCTCTCCATCTTCTATCTCATGCTTCCTTCCTCTCTCTTTCCTCTCTCCTCCCTCCTCCCTCTCTCTCCCTCCATTCTTGCCCCAGCAGGCTGCAGATGGTGCTTAATGGACACATAACTGAGCATAACTGCCTCGTGAATAATTCCACAAGCACAAGGTGGGCCATAGGACAGCTCCATATTGTGGACACACACAAAGGTAAGTGCGCGCACACACACAGAAACTACAGAATGAAACTAACATCCAGATTTGAAACAAATTAGGACACTATAACTTCCTAAAAATGTATTTCCATCACAATTTATCACTTTATTGTGAAATCTGTTTTTCTTTAAACAGGCCCAGTGTGTGGTGACAATTTCCATGGACAAACAGTTTGTGGTGAATCTAATTTATGGCCAGAGCCTTTTTACGGTCTAACAGAGGATCATAAGGGAGGGGAGGAGCAAAACAAGGCTGCAAACATTTTACTTGAAGTGGACTCTGAGGTATAATAGAGACATCATAACCATTAGCAGCATATTCTGCTTGTCATACATCCGATATCTGCTAAATGTGTAAGACCTCAGGGATACTGATCAATGGAAAGCAATTTTAAGTCAAGTCTAAAGTCAAAAGGACTGGACAAACTGTTGTTTTTAAAACTGAGCCTCGTGTCAATGTCACCCTGCTAAATTTCCGTCATTTTGCCACAAGGTATGCAAAAACTGTCACTGCACTGGCAGAAAAATAGCTCATTAGAACTGCTGATGAGAAACACTAACACGACATTTTCAAAATATAAAGGTTTCTGTTAAATTGAAGGTGACATTGCGAGGTAAATGTCGCTAGATAAAAAAGCTATCATGGCTATGAGTGAAACATAAAAAAAAGAAATCTAAAAGGAAATGAGAAATAAAAACTGAATGTCCTTAGCTTTATGAGAGAGTGAGGGTGATTTTATCTGTGGACTCTGAAAGGGGACGAGTTAGCCAGGGTGGGAAGTCGAAGGTTGCGGGACACAAAGTTCTGCTGCCGTTTCTTGGCCGAACGAAGCACGGAAGAGCTGCCGCTGGTGGTGGTGCAAAGGAATGGGGAATCATGGGAGGTTTCCCCTCTCACCTCATACGTCCACTGCATCTCTGCTGCCTGTAATAAAAGGGGTATGCTGTAACTTTAAATTCGTTGGTTTTATATTTGACCAACATAATGGATCCTTTTATGTCATGTATATCATATTATTGTCAATGATGCTGTGGTAAAAATGGTATTAAAGAAAGAAAAATTATCTCCATTAGAATTCACAAATAAATACGAAAATCAATGAAATTATGAGAGGATAAATAATTGAAGTACCTGAATTGTTAGTCTTGCTTTGTGCTTCTTGTTGTTTGTGTTGGGTGTAAAGTACACAGTGATGAGGGCTCCGCTGGAACCAGCAGGAGGTAACATCCCTGAGGTTGGAGTCACTGTGAACTCACTGCTGCTGCCTCGCATGAACGCCGCAGTGAAGGGCTCTGGCCTCCTGGAACCAAATTCAAATTCAGTTCAAATTACTGCTTGCCAAGAGCTTATCCTATGTTGCAAAAACATGAGTATGAATGGATGAATAAATGATGAACATTATTATTAGCCGGATTTTACCACAGACACCCTCTCAGTGGACTGAGAACCTTTTGAGGAAGTCAGGGACTTTCCCTGCGTCTTGATTGGTGGAACTAGAAACCAGGTTTAGTTACTCTACAATACTTCCTGCTGCCAAAATAAGTCTCTCCTCCGGGGGAGGTTCCTTCAAATGGTTCAGGAACTTCAGGGGAGCAGTTTGCATGGCTGTGTTTCATTGACTGTGAAAATTGCACTTCAAGTTCCGCTGCCATTTTTAATCCATCATGAGAATAAATTTTCTGTGCCTTCATGGTTCTTTGGATCTAGTATAGCTCCTGTTTTTAGATCCTATGATTCACACACTACAGTTCATATTGGAGGTGTAGAGAGTTGCATACACACACACACCTAGAGGTGCTGGTCAGGCGGAAGCCCACAGCTGAAGTCTTGCCCAACTCAGTGGCTTCAATGAGGATGACATCATCCACCCGAGGCTCCACGGCGATGAGATCCATGGGAAACTCCCAGATCCTGCCAGACACACACTGCACCGCTAGGACCACTGAGTGCCTGGACACACACACACATCAACACATGCATTTCATTGCTTCACAGGGTGAATCCTCAGTCAGTTTAAACGTGAGCCCTGCTGTTGCTTTTTTATAGCAGTCGAGACATTTCTATCTGAAGCACACAGCTAGCATGGCTAAAAGCTACCAATTACAGCAGGGATATTCTATGTGTGATGAAGGGCCAAATGTATGCAGGTTTATATCTCAGCCGGTGAGTACAGCAGCTGATTTTACTGATTAACTTTATGCAGAGATGAGGAACTAATCAGTGAAATGAGCTGCTGTAGGCTATAACTAGAATAAAAAGCTGTATATGGTTGGCCCTCCATGGCTCACAGATGAATACCTTTGATTTAGAGTCTGCTTTAAACCCGTCTGTTTGCTTGAAATCATTCTTCCACTCTAATCTATCTTGAAAAGTGTAGTTTGGGCATTCCTATTTATCTCAAGAAATATGATTCACTAAACCGGTCTTTAATATTCCCGCTTTCAGCTTATGATACTTGGTGTCCGCATCTCAGCACCCATAGCAGAGAAATATCGTGGATAATGGAAGAGCCTATTAGCGGCACCACACCCCCCGTCATTTCCTCGTGAAGAAGTCATTAGCTCTCTGAGGTAGTGATTCTACCAGGGCACGCTTCATTAATGGACTCCACAGATGAAGACGGGGGCTGATAAATGAATGCACTCTTCATTCGGGAGGTTGCCACATACAATGTACAGTAAAGAGAACAGTAGAGAATTGGTAAATTATAAATTTTGGTACATTTTCATTACATATAAGTTACAATGGATAATCTGTGATAGAAACTAACTTCAGTATTAACTGCAAGCAATACAGGTGAATGCAACAACGTTAGTTAAAGGTAACTTTTGAAGTATTTGACCTCTAGCAACGCTATGAGGCTGTTTTCGAAGTGGGTCCCTGTTTTCTTTGTAATGTGCACAAGCACAACACATGCATTACACATTTCTGTCATTTCCACTATTACACAGACCCACAGCAATGCTAATTTTACTGAATTATTTTCTCCTTCCTTGACAGGAGGATTTTTTTTGTTTTGCAGATAAATTTCAGATGGTAAATCATTATCAGAGTTAAAATCAGCCTAAAAATGTGAATTTAATTCCTATGTGTTCATGTACTGCGTATAAAGCATTGATGGGAATTCATAATTTCATACATGGAGCTAGAGCGAACAAAATTCAAAACTATAGGGAAGGAGTGCTATGGATATTATAACTATTATTATATGAGTTTTATGGATTATCAAAATGATTTAACTGTTTTGTGCATGAAAATAAGGTGTTTTTTTTATTTGATTATAACTCTCATCTCTCTTTAAAGGACTTTAAATGTGCTCTAAACGTACAAGTCAACTTGACATAAGAGATGACTTCAAACTGTATCGCTGAGGACCCAAGGAAGTACAGCGCTGACTGTGAAGTTGTTTGGATGATGTTCTCAGGAAAGCTGCAGGTTGGATCAATGCAGGCCAGGTGTGAAGGAATGCTCTATTCTACGTTCTACTCTCTTTCAGTTTCTATGCTTTTATTTAATAAGTGTCTACACACAAAGATTCTCCACAGGTCTTGCATGTCTGTTTTTGTCCAATCCCATCAGCAGTCACCATAGCAACCAAGGCCCTATAGATAAGCAAGAATGACTCCATAGAGTCTCAGGGACAGACAGTTGTGCAGTGTCCTTCTTTAGCAAGACAGCAGTCTAAAGACGGACAAAGTGAGTTAGGTAAGAAGTGAGCTCACCTTCATATTCCACATTCTCCAATAGAGTCTTCACATATGTGAGGATAAATGGGTTTAAATATGCCTAGCCAAATGAAAGCTAGCGAGATTTAGGGAGGCAGCTAATGAGCCGGCCTTCCCCTTTACCTCTGAGAGAGCACAGCAACCTTTAGCTACAAACATTAAGACTCAGCACATGTGGACAGTAATAAATGAATGCAGAGGCCACACCCACCTGAGAGAGAGAGAGAGAGGAGATGGGAGAAAGAGTGAGGCAGAGGGAGAAGAGAAGAGGGAAAAAGACAAGAGATAAATGAATGCAGTGTTTACTCACAACAGTCGATGCAAGTGTGTTATCTGTACTTTACACAGCAGAAAGAGAGCAACAAACAGATTGTGTTTCTGTGCCTTCCTTGCTGTTGTGTATCTTTGTTTTTTCCCCTGTGTGTGTGAGACAGAATGAATGTGCTAGTATTGTATATGCTTGTTTTGTTTTTCTGTCTTATTGTTAGCATCCTTTAGTTTCCCCCTCACAGAGGAGGTGTTCATATTTGTTTCTCTCAGTGTGTGCAGTTTTGTGTTTCTGTCTTTTGTGTGTGTGTGTGTGTGTGTGTGTGTGTGTGTGCTTTTCAACTTGTGAGGTGTTTGTGTTCCTCTCTCAGAGTCTGTATAATAGTCTCACAGTGTGTGTTTAGAGTTCTCTCTTCTAATGAGCGTTTGTGTGTCTACAGCTCTCTCTGTCTCAGAATGTGCAAGCATCTGTGTGTGTTTGTTTGTTTTGTTTTTTTTACTTTTAATGCATTGTGTGACTGTGGTTTGTCACTCAAAATGTGCCTGTTTGCTTCGCCTTTTTAATGTGTATTTGTGTGTGTAATTCTTCTTCTGAAGTGTTCTTGTGCAAGGTGTTTGTTGGCTTTAACTGGTAAAACACTGAACAGGATTTAAATATATTTATTTCTATATCCATATGGCACACTTCAAACACATTTGTGTGTGTGTGTGTGTGTGTGTGTGTGTGTGTGAGTAGTGCATTAACCTGCGTGGCCTTAGGGGAGTGTAGACTAGATTAAGGGTGAGCGTTACATTGCCAGTCTCAGAGTCCCTCCTCGCTGCCTTGATGGAGACGGAAAGACAGTCCTCCACCTCTGATCGCTCTGCTTCGCTGTCTGCACGCACCTTGCAAAGGAAGTCTTCTGCTGTCATCTGGGAAACTGTCCGGAAGCAAAGAGGTGGAAGGAATGAGGATGAGAAGGTGTTTAAGGTTGAAAGGAACACAATTAAAATGTATTCAATGTTAATTTGACTCGGATGCACTGATCCAGTTTGTCAGATTGGTATCAGATTTCTTTTTTGCACCAATACAAAAGAAAACAAACAAACAAAAAAGCAGATTGGTTTCGGTTTTGTTGATAAAAGACGGGCCACAGACTGGTGAAGTGCTTTGGACGAAGCACTGCAGAAGCATGTAATTAAGCTGAAAAGCCTTTTACCTCAACTGTCCCATGGACACACAGAGGACAGCGAGAGCAACGTCGACTCTGATCACTGTGCACGGCAGCAGCTTGTCAGGTCTTTATCTGCACACAGCACCAGTGATCCTTCCACTGGAATTGTGGATGTTACATGTATCAGAAAGGCTGAATGTGAGGGTGTGTCTTTTGGAGTGATGATGTAAAAAATATTTCCTGCTCCATCCACCCCTGATTTTAAGGACAATTCCCAGTAAACAATATCAACCTTAAATCGCAACCCTCAAATTATCTGCTCATTACAACAAAGTTTAAAAATACGAAGGAGCAAAAACTCGCCCACACCTTCCTGTCCTTTCTGTTCCTGATTCCCCGGCCCACATCCACTGAGCAGTACATCGACGTTCTTCTCCAGCTGGCAGCCCACGTCACACTGGAACACGCCAACTGGTGATTTCTCAACAGGCACTTCCATGGGAATCCCACAGAGAGGGTAAATCCAGCAGATGGTTGACAATTCCTGCTCTGACCTGGAATATTGGTACAGTGTTTTGTTTTGTTTTTTACACTTCAGCATGTTGGAATTAGCAATAAACCAGAATTTGATTTGAAAGGATCTCAGGCACCTTACTAATGTAAGATGTATGTGCCAGGACATTGTGAAAATCTGATAGCAGGTCTAGATTATTTTAACTGAGGACAAAATGTGTTGAATATCAAATATTCTAATTAAATATTTATAGCCATTACAATAAAGTATATCTTATAACAGTATGTTACAGTGCTTTGGCCTCATTTCTCTTTCATCCTGTGATAATAATGGATTGCACTGCCTGTGCCAACACGAGTTTCCACCCGGTGTTCCAAGCTGTGGAAGAGTGTGTCAGTTTGTCAGTGTGTTAGCCCTGTGACAGATGACCTGTCCTGGCTCTACCTCTCCTTCCACCCAATACACAATACTTGTGGAAGAGGATGGTACATTCTATGTGTATTGTACTGTTGGCACTGTGTTGTCATAACCTCATATAGAACAAATCCCATGTGTGAATAGCAAATCTTTAACACTAACACTGAGCACTTTCAACACTCGTCTGCTGTGAGCTGATTTAACTATTCTTCATTTTGTTTAAACAAGCTACAGAGAAACCTGCCTGAAACCAGGCACAGACCTAGAGACAGTCTCTTCTGCAGACAATAAGATGCATGCATACGCACCTCATGTTGTCTGTGCTGAGGTTGCTGTTAGTGCCTGGGCTGCTGATGGGTTGCTTCATAGTGATGCAGAGCCAGGCTTGTTTTAACTCCATAGAGCTGGGGGTAAACACCACAGGCACATCAAAACTGGCCCCTTTGCTGATATGTATACCTGCAGCCAAGGAACAGAACACACACTGTAAAAGTTTTCTGCCCAGTCACCAAATGAGAAACACAAGAGCTCACCCTGAAAACCAAGTGTCATGAAAATGACTGCAGTGTTTCTTATGTGAAGAACAAACTTTATTTTCTGCAATCAGTTTTGTTCTGAGTTGTTTGTGTCATCTGGTAAAATTTGTTCAATGAACATTTTATCATAAAGCGGTAAAGAATCGTCACGTCAGCTGCCAAACCTTCAGTATGGCTCAGAGGGATGGAGAAGACCTCCTTGTCTCTAGTGACTTGATGGCAGGCAGGGGCACCACTTGGGTCCTCATCTGATACATGAAAAAATATCAAGCACACGCAGTGTTTTGAACAAGTCTTAGTGTGTCACATGGATGCAACAAGAACAAATGAGTGACAAAGTGTCTGCTGGAGAAAGACGAGAAGTGCCTGTGACCTGTGAGCGTGATACTGAGCGTGGCTGGGAGCTCAGTGGGGTTTGTGAAGGGAATGGTGATGGAAGCGCTGGAGCCAATCACGGATGAGATTTTAAGCAGCTCCTCGCTTTCTGGATGAAGGCCACACCCACTCAACAACACACACCATTCCTGCAACTAAAGAATGACAGAGACAGATTAACACATATACAAGTGGCCAGAGGGAGAGCAATGAAGTAAAAAATGAGAAAGCATGATGGGAATACAGACGAGGGAAGACAAAGGAAAGGTACAGTCAGATGAAACTTGGAGAAAAGTAGAATTACATTCTGTTTTCACTATAACCCTGAATCACGTTTTTAGATTTAGTATGGGTGAGTGATTTGGCAAAAAATGTATCATGATAATAGTTTTCGTATAGATTAGTCTTAGACATTAGTATGCATCACATTAAGTCATTGTTTCTGCTGACCTTAAATATTCCCCTAATCTTAAAATGTCCTATGAAAAGATTTTAGAACCTAGAAAAAAATAAACAAAAAATTCTCCATCTTGTCAGTATAAATCATTATAAATTAACAGATAAATACATTTTCCAAGTGCATGCATCAAAGGATTAGTCTGACATTTATTATATGCTCATTCAATTTCTTGCCCAGAGCTAGATGAGAGGTACTGTGTAATACCAGTCTCATTCCTGTTAGATATAAAACTATAGCCAGGAGACATTTAGCTTGATAATATGAATATCATGTCATATTTAGTATCATATATCTAATAAAAAATGTTTTGTAAGATTGAAACTTTTGAAAGCTTGTGCAATGTTTTGAAAAAAATGTAAATCTTTTTTTGAAACCACAGCATACTTTGTCAGAGTTTCACTGTCACTTCTGTCACTGTTTATTTAGGTTTTTTTCCAGGTTTGAAAACTCATAAATGGAGATCTGAAGACTGGTGATATTTGGAAAAAAGTTCTGAAATGTTGAAACCTGACGTGGAATTTTCAATCAGCCTATCACATCTTTACCCAAACCTTCAAAAGTTAGTTTCAATCATGCAAAACCTTTTTTATTAGATTTCAAACTTTCAAACACAGAGTTTCAACCTTTCTAAGATTTTTTTTTCAGCTTCGGAATATGACATGATATTCCTCCCATATCTGTATTCCACTGTGAGGATCAGTTTGGATTTTAAAGCACTGGAGTGAGGACATTTTGGGACAGCGAGGACATTCAGGCAGGTCCTCACTGTGTGTATGTGTGTGTGAAGACATCTTGACTTATGTCATCCATTTTCTGTGTGTGTATATCCACCTGAGGGCAGGTGAAAGTGATCTTTGCCGTGTGGTTCCCCTCTCCAATGGATGACGGCCTAAAACAGACACCGAGCTGGGTGGAGGAGCGTGGCTCCACAAAAAGCTGGACCACACACACACGCGCACACACACACACACACAAAGATACAGAACAGCTGTCATGGGGAAAGTGAGGAAGGACAAAAACACTCATGCTGAAAGAGACAAACTCTTTAAATCACACTGCTAGGCAACAGTGAATCTTGTTTATTTTGACTATGAGCACAAAGTCAGCAACTGTTATCAAGAGTCTCAGTACACTGAATAGATCTTTGAAGAGATGAAATCCAAAGCAAATTCAATCACATATCCACTGAACTGCAACAAGCATCAAACATATTGGTAAATCAATTTCCACAGGAGCAGGTGCAGGGTAACTTCAGATGTGTGTTAGTGGCTTTATTCTGAAGTGTGCAATCGAATACGTAGCTGACAAAACTAAGAATGAGGCACAGAAGTTGAGTGTGAGTGTGTGTGTACTTACAGTACTTCCTGAATCTATTTCCAGTGTGTAGTTTCTGGGGTTACTGTTGGCTACTGGCAGTTCCAGAGTCTCAGCTGTTGGGTTGACCAGGGGAATGGTCTGTCTGGTCCATCTGACACACACACAGACACACACACAAAGCAAGATAGAAAGAGAGAGAAAGTATGCAATAACATAAACTCTAGAAAACATAAAGGTTAATGTTAATAAATAACCATGCAATGAGGTTGCGTGTGTTGGTGTGTGTCCACCTACTTTCCCAGCTGACAGCAGGCCTGTGGTAGTGTGATGACTGGAGGAGGAAGAGCAAAAAGCTCCAGTTGATACCAGATCTCCCCCACTAGCTCTGACTGGAACACCACACTGGCAGAAAACACACAGCAAAAACCTATGCAAATACTGTGTTTAATTTTTTTTTAACCCCCTCCCTTAAAGGAGGAGGGCGGGGGTAAGCTACAGTGTGGTGAGTCTTACCTGCCTGTGCTCTTTCCTACTCTGCCAGGTGAGAACACAGCTTTGTAAGCGACAGTGTCCTGTGGGGGAACTGAAATCCAGTTGGCCCCACTCAGGTCATCTCCTTCCAGGTACACGTCCAGCATCAGCAGCTCTCCTCGTGGGTTATTGACAGGGATCTCTATGGCAACGGAGCTCTGGAAGCACAATGCTTCAAAGATAAGACCTGTTTCTGCTTTGTGATGTTGTGATAGTCTTTTGATCTACATATAGAGGGAAGTTAAAGTGTTCCAAAAATGTGGTGACGCAAAACTTTGTGCCCCTGAGGACAAACTGCAGCGGGCTTAGTAAATATCACCCTAAGAGTTCAAGCATGTTTGCAGAACTCACCTGAGCAGCACACTGTACATCTACGAGCCTGATGGGTGCTGGTGGCTCACAAATAATCTCTAGAGAGAAGAAAACCTCGTAGCGTCCGAGTACATGTCCTGGATGATGGGAATGCATGTGTGTAACTGTGGTATAAATGTACACATGTACACACACTTAACATTATAATCAAACTCTCTAATCTCTAAGAGATGCACAGAATATGGCACAACACTGAGCTTACCTTTGTCTTTGTCTGCCTCTTGAATGTCACTGGTTTCCACAAATGACACACAACCTGCAAGTTGTGGATGGAGTGATCAGTTTTTTCTTATTTTTTGTTCTACTTATGCAATTATTAATTTATTTTTAAATTTACGTTGGTGTTATTTTAGCTTTACTTAGTTAATGCAATTAATGAATCCATCACAATGAGCAAAATCTTTATACTTCCTACTTATACTCTAATCCTACTCAATTTGTGTACACAAGTATGGAAATACAAGTCTGCCTAGAGACATACAAAACAAACACTACAACTACATCACAGTAAATCACAGCATTCATTACTCTATAAGCAAATGTAATATAATGAACAAATTTGGCCTTCCATGTTACAAAATAACAAACCAAACAACCCAACAACATCAAGCATGGTGGGGAAAAAAGAATCACCTATCTGTTTTCCTCGTTTCCACGGTGACACAGCCAGGGTGTATGGAGCCGTGTGACCAGGTTTCATCTCCAAGGAGGGGGTGCCACTCACAGCAGACAGATCTGTCACCACCTACGTGGAGACACACAAGAAACAAAACAATCGTACACCCACAGACACACAGGAAAGAGGAAATAAAACATGCTCTACAAGAGCATTCAAATACGCTGACATGCAAATAGCTCAAAATGACACAAATTTGCACAGTTAAAGGAATTATTGATTAATCTGTTGGCTAATAACATGTAAAAAGTGAAATATATAAGTCTTCTTGCACAGCCTCCAGCATGATGAAGTGAGAATCAGATGTTTCTCACTGATGCCTAAAAACTATTGGTTTGATTTCCATGAAAGCAAACAAGCATTAATACTAATGGCAACATTAAACTGACTGAGTGCTGTCCTGAGTGTCAATGTGCATCAGAGTAAACCCTGTCAGCAAGTAACAGCCTGTGTGGCAGTTATTTGCATGTGTGACAAAACCTTGAGAGTGAGTTTGTTCAGGCTGTAGTTAGGGACATCCAGCTGAGCGTGTGTGGTCTTTCCAACAGGGCAGTGTAATACCACATGGTCCACAGGCAGGGGCTGTTCTCCCACTCCTCTGAGGGTAAACACATGCTCAGTACCGTCACAGTCATTATGTAAGGACAGCGTGCCCTGTGGAGGAAGGGAGAAAGTCCAGGCAGTCAAGCACCCACAAATTGGTGTTCTCGTTTTGGAGGAACAATGTTTTATCTATACAGAAAAAAAAGCTATTGAAGTCCATTTAGTGTAACAGACAAGAAAGGCAAGAAATTCACAGCACAGCTACTATCTGCAGCATGTAGCCTTATTACGCTCCTCCCCCAAATGGAACAGCACAGTTGCATTGGTGGTTCAGTGGTAGAATTCTCGCCTGCCACGCGGGAGGCCCGGGTTCGATTCCCGGCCAATGCACATAAGCCTTTTTTTTTCTTTTCCCCTCAATTTTTTAATACTGACAACAAAACATAAATACACACAGTGGACAAACCTTAAAGAATCACTGCTACATAAATAAATAAATAAAAAGCAATAAATACAGCTGAAATAAACAAAAAAATAAATATAAATAGGAATAATAAAGGAAATCAATAAAGGAAAATAGATGTCAAGAAAAAGAAAATTAGGTTGGTGCTACAAACTCTCCAGAAATAAGTAAACGTAAAAAGAGAGAAATGTGGAAATAAATTAAAGACTCTTTTACATTTATGTCCCAATTAATTACCTACATTTGTTGCGGTTTGAGGCATTCAGATAAGTGGTTGTACTTGAGAAGAAAGTTCCCAGTGAGGATGGAGCGGAGCAGGTTAATTAGCAGAGAGGTCAAATATGAGGGCTTGGCAGATGAGCCCTGTTGGCAGGGCTTTACTCAAATTGTTGCTGATGTTGAACACACCCTAAATAGAGGCCTCCATACGGTAAAGATTTCATGTCGTTTATCACACAGTGTGTATCAAGTTAGGAATTCAAATAGCAAGAATATGTCAAAGGACAGACAGAAAAGAAGCACAAAAACAAAAAGAAAGAAAGAAACAATAAAACCACAAGAGCCTTACCATGACAATGCATTGTGCAGAAGGATGAAAGGAGAGAGGGTAGCAGACTCTTGTTCCAGCTGGTATGTTCAAAATCTTTGGACCAGAGAATCCTTCACCACACACCTCAGCTTGCATGTTCCAATCTTGGTGGGTATCATTGTCCTGTGGGTGGACACACGGGACTGATAATTTGACTTGAACTCACCATTGTTACATTTTGCCAACTTGTCAAAAACTAATTTACAAAACTACTATTATAATCTATATAATCTATATATTTAATGCTAGTTTCAGTCAAGTGATCTGATCAGTCAAAGACACTCTTCACGCATGCTTTCTGTTTGATGTTTATTCAGGATTACCTCTCTCTTCTGAGAAATCAGTCTCTGTTTATGGAAGCAGTATCTAACATACAGGCATCACACACACAGACAGATTAATACTCAAGAATTTTCTCAAGGCCCTCACCACAGGTATGTCTTGTGTGACTGAACGGTGAGCAGGTGAACTGAATTCCAAGTGAATGGATCCTCTCTGCGGTCACAAATGAGATGAGAACCACATGAACCAATAAGCAATCCAGCATTTAATTAATATTCCGTTTGCAGGTTTACTAAACTCCTATATCAGCTGGTATATACCTGTGAAGTAACCAGTGCCTCCAGCATGTAGACCCTGGTGTCACACCAAGACCTCAGGACCACCTGACATGTAAATTGCCCCACACGGTCCGCCCGGAACCGTAATGGGATGTCCACACAGCCACAATCTGTTGACCAGAGGGAAGACGAGATGTACCTTTCTGTATTATCATTATCATTTGTCTTATTGTTATGTGGAACCTGCTCTGTGCAAGATGCAGTCAGAAAACTGAAACACAACTGACAACTTGATCTTAGGTGTTCTGTTGCCATAGGAACACAAACAGGAACACACACAAGGGACTTTTATTTAATGGGTTAGCTTCCTTTGGTTCCATTGCTCCTATGCTGTTTGTTCAAAAAGGGTAATATGACATTGAATTAGAAGTGTTACATGGATTAGTGTCAGTCGGTGTGGCTTCATCAGTGACACACAAAGTAACTTCACCTTCTGGGCTTAAAATAAATAAAGTTTCAGGTATTTATGTGTGTGTGTGTGTGTGTGTGTGTGTGTGTACAGTGTGTGTGTGTGTCTGTGTATACCTGCAGGATTCTCCCATGGTATACTGGTGTCCTCTTTTACAGGTATTTCAACAGTACTGGGTAAAGTGAAGTATTGTGGCAAAGAAACCTCCACACTATATGTCACTACTTTACTCTGGTCAGCACCTCTCATCAGCTGGGCCTAATAGGAAGGAAGAAGAGAAGAGGTATAGTGTGTAAAATATAGACAACAGGGAAAACATCTCACAGTACTGGTGTGGAATCCACCCTGCCCACCAACCAACGTATGTGTCTGTGTGTGTACCTGTTGTTTGAAGAATTTGCGTCTGGCTGTGACTGTCCTCACAGTACTGCTAAACAAAGTGTGTGTCAGCATCCGCCTCCTGTGTTCGTTGGCGCTCATGCAGTGCTGACCCCAGATGGCCAGAGCGTGTTCCCAGGCCATATTAATCAGTGGCACACGCACCACCTCCTCACACACCTGATCCACCCTGCAGTGTAGGCTTAGCACCGAGGTGGGTGCTAGTGGTGGGTCTACTGGTGGAGAAAACAGATCATTTGATTCACTACTCCCTGTAAATACACCACAGATAAAGAGCAAGTACTATTAACGGTGCCTCTTAGATTTGAACATGTTCTTATGTTGCCATCAAACATGATGACATGAAAATATAATCCTTCAGATACATCCACTGAGGAAAAACATATACAACAAGACATTTGCATTCAAATGTTTGATGATTACATGTTAACTCATGATTCAAACATTAATGTTGGTGAGTAGTATTCATATTGTCTGGTTCATAAAACATTTGTGCGACAGGTTCCTACCAGAGTTGCTGGGGATGGAGGTTATGTTAGAGCTGGGCCTTGCAGTGAGAGGGGAAGGGAGAGGCAATTCTGCTGTAGCCTCCACCATGTAGACCATATGTCCGACCTAGAGGGACACAACACAACACAGTTTTAAATGAATAACATCCAACCATAACAGTAATAACATTTTTTTTTTGCTACTTTCAGACATCTAAGATTCATCTCTGCTCTATTTCTCTCAATATCCATGTTATCAAACCATTTTTACATTTGAAATTGTGTTCCTGTTGCACTTAGTCATGATGTGAACACGTTACAATATTACAAATTGAATATCTATGTGTAAATTTTGTGTAATTCATATTTTTGTGTTGGCTCAAAACATTTTCCATTTTGCTCTCAGTGCTGTCTTATAGATAAGAGGATCAAATTGAACTGGCATACACAATTGGATAATGCACACACACACGCTTCATGATGAAGATTTCATTCAATTAATTCCATTTTAATTTAGTATGCACAGCAGATTTCCTCTGCAGTGATTTCCTCCTCAAACATCTCCTCAGTAAGTCTTCGAAGCTGCAGTTTCAAAAGTGAAAATTAATATTCAATTCTTCAAAATCTGTCAAAGGGAATTAACAGACAACCCAGACACATGCACACACAACAGACACACTGACCTGAGGGCAAACCAGCAGCACAGAGCAGTACTTGGTGCCTGGGTAGAAGGGCAGGTAGTGGATGTTCAGCGTGTCTATTTGGCCTGACTTCAGAATAACACTGCTCACTGCACTCAGGAACTCACTGCCTTCAACATCTGGCCACACACACAAACATATATAAACCGCAACCAATCAGACATGAATTAAAGGCACAGCATACATAAACAGTATTTAAGATTGAGCACATGGTACAGAGCATGTGTGACTTTGTGCGTTCGTACTAACTGAGGGCTGACTGCTTCCCTTCCATGTCCTCCTCTGAAATCATCTTCATGCTGAAAGAGGGAGGAGGAGGAGAGAAAAGTAAAATCATTCAAATATGGATATCACATTACGCAACCTGATTCAAGTGAACGACAGGTGACCCCAGTCCTACTTCAGATCCTCATAGTCAACTCCTGGTTATGAGGAGAAGTTGGGATGTTTGGCTTTGAAGACGTCTCAGGTGGTGAGGGATGCCGACTAACTAGCTATTCTTAATGACAGCCCAGGACTCTCCTGAGGAGCAAGCTCATGCTTTACTTCATCATCTGAAGTTCTGAAGGTCTGACGTGACTAGCAGGAGGAACACCTTGTCTTTTTGCTAAATTAGTCTTCTTGTAAGTTACTGTAAAGAAAGCTACTTCGACTGTATACACCAAATTAAACTGTATATGGAGCATTTGTTTGTAGTATGTATGTTTGTACTTCTTGTGCCATGTAATCATGGTCTTGAGTCAATATAATCTGTAAAAAGAAAAGTAGGAATGGGCAAAAACACAGAGTAATATCATTTAGTCCCTTCACATTTTTAAATTTGACTATTTGAATACCAAATGCAGCACAAACATTCTATAGTTTCACAGATTTGTCTGTACGTGAGGTGTCTATTTATTACAAATGTCCTCTTGCAGCAGGAAAAGAGAAATATTTCTGATCTATAAGGAACATAAAATTCAGCTGAAAATCTGTTTAAATTCCACTTTGTGAGTAATTCAACTTTGCTCACTTGGACATAAATGTGAATATTCTATATTTTCCTTATTGTCAACAAATCAGATGAAGAGAGCCAAACCAACTATGAACTGATGTTCACTGAGGTGTTGTGTGTGTATAAGGAAAATGTACCTTATTCCCTATATCTCATTCCTAGAGCTATAGAGCTCCATTGTTTAAAAAACTATTAAAAACGCATCAGTGAGCCACAGCATTGCACTTCCTGACATTTCCCTCATTACCATGGACACAATAGGTGTAATTTATTTTGACTTGAGCCCACATACACGTCCTGGTGCCAGAGACACTCTCTAGAGCACCAAATGTGGGATAATGTGCCACTGAAAATAGTTTCTAATAAATGCACTGTTCCCTTCTCTTTACGTAAGATTTGATAAAAACCACACTGACCAGCTGTTTTAATTAGTTACTTAGTCTGTGCTGAGAGTGTATACAGTGCACGTGTTACTTGGCTTTGGAGGAGGCCTGTTGAACGAGGCTGTCTTTTCTCTTTTCTGGCTCCACTGGGTTGAACGTAGACTCTACAAGCACCACCCTAAACACACACACACAAAGCAGATATTCTTGAATTTAGCAACACGCAACACAAAAACAGTGTGTGCTGGGATTTTGTGTTTGGAAAGCCAGTAAGCAAAACAATGCAATCAGCTTCAATGTACTGGGGTCATCACAGAAAACTCACAAACAGATATAGTGGCTCAACCCTGGATAATAAAACCAAACTTACGGCATACTTGATGGGAAATATTATTTTTCTTACCAGAACTTAGCTTCCTTACTGAAAGCATTAGTTATTGGCAGTTGGATCCGTCTGAGCTGGTAGCATGGAGACACGCACTTGATAGTGTTCTAAGGAGAGATGGTAGAAAGCAGACAGTCTGTCATCCAGTCATACAGCTGCAGCTATGCAGCTAGAAACTATGCAAATGTAAAATGTAAGAAAGATACTCCACTCAAAGTGATGTGTGATGTCTGATAGATGCTAGTGAGTGATTTAGTCAGACAGAAAGGTCGTTAGCAAGCTATCAACAAATCAGTAAGTGACGCTTTGAGACACGAGAAGTGTCTCAAAGAGTATAGCATGACAGTCGGCCCAGCCCTTTAATTAATTACACTCACTGTTGGTGTGATGTGACTGACGTGAGTCTTTAGATTGAAGGCAAGAGTGGTGCCACACAGCCCAAAAGCAGAGCTGGGGATGAGCAGAAGGGCTGCTTCCATGGGCTGCAGGAAGGAGCACCTATACTGGACGGTTAGTTCAGTGCTTGCCCTGTAAAAAAAACACATCCACATGCACAAGACCTCTGATTATTTAGCTTCTGTTCAAGGGAAATCAGAAGTCTAAAGATTTTACTGTACAACATTTAGTTTCCAGAAAGGTGACAGTAATAAATGAGCAGGATTTTAACACTATGTGTATGTGTGTATTTTAACACTACTTTCTCCATAATAGGATTGTGCTTAAAGACAGCGTTTCTGAAAGTAAAGCCAGGGATCCAAAATGGGACATAGGCTATTTTTATATAGAGGCCTCAGTTGAGGGCATAACTGGTACATTTTAATGAGCTATAGCACAGTCTCAAGGCAAAACTAAATTTACTCAATTTGAACTCTGAGCTGAAAAAGTTGAGGATGGTTTTTCCCATTCTGTGCAGGGCACTGGTGTGTCTAAAACAAGTTATTTTGGAAGTACAGACGCAAAGACAGCACTTCCTCGCTAACGATACCAGTTTTAGTAAAATATCTGTTGTTGATGCAAACTACAAAGGCATGCAAGTGTTTCATAATTACAATTTTATTGCACAAGACTCTAATCGTCAAGATTATTTATGCTTTAACCTGGAAAAACATGCCTGTGAATTATTTCAGTCTCAGAATTCTAATGCAGTTATGTGCATTGCTCAAGTTTATCATTCTTTAATCTTAGAGAGTAGAAGTGGGCAGGAACTGAGATACTTCAATTACTTTATCATATGAAGGTCAATCTTTTAGACAAATTGCAAATGATTTGAAAGTCTTTTTAAAGGCCACACAAAGATCTGAAGCTGATCAGATGCTCTGGATGTGAAATATTAAACGTTTTTATGCTCAACTTCTCAGCATAAAAACGGGAGCAGTTCACCTATACATGAGGGATGAGGGACACTCATTTGAGGACAGCAATGTTCACATTATGGCCAGAGAAAACTGACAGCTTGAAAGAGGAGTGAAAAAAACTGGAATAACCATCACTAAACAGAGGAGTAATCAAGAGAGGAGTAGCCATAATTAAACATGGCGTGGTATAGTATGACATACTTTGGAGGAATGGTGACCGTAGATCCATCAGGGAGGGAGAAGAGATGGGCGTCCTCTCCCAAAAGGAAGGCCTGGTATTTGACAGGCTTCAACGATGGGCTTTTCAGTCGCACCTGCAGTTCAGATGCACACATGCATACAGACAGACAGATAGTTAAGTATTATACATACAAACACAAGTGTATACAACTGCAAACACAGGGACTAACGCTGCTGTCAGAAAACAATTCTCCAATGAAATCTGTCTTGCTTAGCAAAGATAAAGTGACATCTATTTTAGTTAGGCTCATAATGTGGCTGACAATGGGGATCATTACCCACATGTATATTTGTCTTTGTTTGTAATCCTGTTAGTGTGTGTGTGTGTGGGCAAGTCTATAATCCTATTAATGTATGCGTGTCTATAATCCTGTTAATGTGTGCCTGTGTGTGATCCCACTTGCAGTGTTTTCGTGTGCACTACCCATGTCGGTTTTCAGTCTCGGCAGTGCTCATTAATTTGATTTACAAGGCATGAATTTTTATTTAGGTGTCTTCTGAGACCAAAGTCCTAGTTATATGTGTGTGTGTGTGTTACCTGCTTGCTGAAAGTGCTGTGCAGGCCGCCTGATAGCGTGATGGTGTGCAATGGCATATATTGAGGCAGTCTCTCGTACAGATGAACACACAGCATTAGCATCTGCACTGGATTAGGATCCGATAAGTCTGTGGGCTGAACACACACAGACGCACGCAGATACAGGGACGCAAAGGGACAGTCACAGAAGGGAGTGCTGTCTAATCTGGCATAATCATGATAATATGTTCATGATGTATTCAGCCATGACGATCTTATTACGCTTATTACCTGTATATCTATGTTGAGAGAAAGTGCACTTAAGGACTGGACCACTATGATGTTGTTGTGGAGGATCTCTTCCAGGCTGCTGGCTGTGGTGTACATCCTGCGGAAGTGGCTGCAGATCTAATTAGAAACACAGAGGGGTAAAAAAACCTGACAAGGTTCATTTGTAAAGTCACATTTCAGTTGGATGATTTCTCTGCCTCTCTGTTGAGCACTGATTTGTAGCAGTGTGTGCTCAGACTTTGAATCATACTTCATGTCATGACAAAGTTATGTTTTGACAAACATCTTTGGAATTTTGGTGGAATTTTCCTTGTGAAACTTATGCAAGCAAAACACATCTACTGGCTAGTTATAGTACTAAAAATTCTGAGTGAGTAGCACTCTCTCTCTCACACACACACATTTATATACACACAAAAACTAGTGCTCAGCACAGGCTTTCCTAATCTTGTTCAGTACTAATTGTGTCCTCATCACATCAATCACAGTGCCACTTACAGGCGTTAACCACCATTCCTCATGCACTGAAGAGGGTCTGCACAAAATGAACACACATAACACAAACACTGACCAGGTAGGGACAGTACGCAGCAAGCACAGCAGCCAGCACCAGTCCATCTGTCAAGTCCAGGTCAAAGTTCACTATCCAGCGCGCTGATGGGACCTGACCTGCAAACCATTATCATAAACTAAACACTGCTGAAAATCATCAAGCCACTGAAGAGTGTAAGTAACTGACTTGCTCCTTGAATCTTAAAAAAAAAAAAACATATTTGTGTTCATGTTGTGTACCTGTACCTGTGCTCCAAACAGTTGTCCTCATGCTCTGGTAGTGCTTGTTGAGCCATGAGAGCAGCTGGAGCTCGCAGGCAGAGTAGACATTACTGGCCAGTGGCTGTGAGAGGACAGGGAGGACTCCATCTACGTCTTCCTGGTTCAGAATCGTGTCCAGAGGACTCTCTGACACACGACACAAGACAAGCACCTGGGCAGGAGTATTCAATACTGGCATTTAAAAACATGACATTGACATTTTTCAGCACCACTCTGTTTTCCGTTCACACAGGCAGACACATTTGTAAGCTGTGTTTCCCAGCAAAACTATGTTCTCATGCTTCCATTAAGTTGCTACGAGTTAAAGATCTTTTTGTCAAGTCTAAGTGTTTTCATTCAACCTTTGTTTGACCACTAATAAGTATCACTTATTTCTGACAATCACTGCCTGGAAAGCAGAGAAAGACACATGGTAAAGAGGGAGAGAAATGACAAAATGGTACAAGTGACTGACAGAGGGAAAGTGCAGCTCTATTTTATTAATTGCAGTGGTGAGGAAAGTATTTATGAAATAAATTAACTATAATGCACTTCAGCAAGATCAGGTACAGTGTACCTGAAAACATGAAGTAATTTCTAAGAATATATATATACAATACAATAAAGCTGTCAGTTGATAAAGACAGGGAAAAACAGAGAGAGCCGGAAGATGTTTTTCACCTTGTATATCTGCAGCAGCACGTCAGTCCAGGATCGTTTGCTCAGAGACTCATAGTCAGCATTGCTGTAATCCTGAGCATGTTCTTCATCATCTGACTGAAAGAAACACAAGCACACATATGGCACAAAAAGCTGTAAATATACTTTGTGTGTGAATGAAAGTGAGAGACCATGAGTGAGACCAGGAAGAGAGTGTAAGCTGAGCCATCACACGAAAGCAATTATTTACAGTCTCCCAGTCCTCAAAAATTTATTTACGTATTGTTGGTCTTGGACCGAAATGTTGTGTGTGCATGGATATTTATACCTGCAGGGAGCACCAGTGTTTGAACTCCTGGATGTCTAGCAAGTACTCAGG
Organism: Toxotes lorentzi; assembly: GCA_037833715.1. NCBI lineage: Eukaryota > Metazoa > Chordata > Actinopteri > Toxotidae > Toxotes > Toxotes lorentzi. The sequence goes on along the minus strand of JBBMJY010000017.1, from coordinate 9,956,167 downwards.
TCTGATGTGGCTCAGACAGGCTCCCTGCACCCTGAAAACACAATTACAATAAACAAACAAAAAAAACAAGTTCCTAAAATGTTATTTGAGTCTTTTTCAGACATTCATCAATTTGTTTAAGTAATGTAAGTATGTCATTCAGACATAAATGTTCCTTACAGCTCAATTCAAACATGTCAGGACATTAAAGGAAAGAGCAACAGTGCTTGAGTGATATTTGACCTCAGCCTGTTTCACCAAATTTGCAACACAGAACCTGGAACACATTTCACTGATGAAGCTAATGCCATTCTCATGACCAATATATGAGAATGTAGGAGCCCTGCAGGCCATGTGAATGAATCTACACTTCTACACAAATAATTTCTGAAATTTGCTGTTGCCACCATTGGCAGTCGTGTGTGAACTGTGTGTACTTGGATAATTACTCAAACACATTGTAACGGTGTATCTGACTGTGTAAACCTACCTGAGAAAAGCAAGCATAGCTTCATGCTGTTGTAACAGCTGATTAGTGCGCTGGTCTTTATCACTGGACAATGTCTGACAGCGAGGAATACCAGGAATCTGTTTGCCAGTCAGGTGATGAAGCATGTCCACTACAGACCTAGACACAACAATACAATGCAGATTTGTCCCTTGCATCTAGAGCCAGATCACCGTAATTATGAAATTAAATCCCACCAGAGTTTCAGTTCAAGTATCATCTAGTATTTTCTTTCTACTTCCATTTAAAAACAGAAACATTATATGCACATGAAATCCTCCTCAAGCTCCACACTCAGTCCCATTCAAAACCATGTTTTATCAATCTGCCCAAAGGGTGTGTAATGAAAACTCACCACACATACTCACCTGTGGTCTTTATTTTGACTGACACGATAAGCCCGTCCACTGGAATGATTTATTTGAATTTTTGACACAACTCTGTAGGGAGAGAAGGGGTGAGAGGAAAAGGGGTTGATGGATTGACTGATTAATCTGATTGACAAACAGATAGAAAGGATGGTAGAAGAGAGGGGATGACAACATTGTAATCCCAATGTGGCCCCTGAGCTAAATTATTAGGAAATTTCTTGATATTACCTTCTAAGTGTGTGTGGCACAGAGATAGGGTGTGGTCCACCCGGCCAGCCAAAGAAACTGAACCACCTCTCCACAGCCAGTAATACAGTCTGGTGATATAGCCCTTCGTCTGAGTTGGCAGCGGGGAATTCTGGGATGCCAAGATTGGTCTGAGTGTATCTGTTTGGAGAGACTTCTTCGTCCCTGCTGGTCTGGCCACTCACACTGTCACTGCCTGCAAAGGAGTCTGAAGAGGACAGACACACATACTGCTGAGAGATGCACTCAAACAATTACAAACAGACACATAAACACATCACACACAAACGTTGTACATTTCATTTTCTGACCTGATGCTGAGTTCTTGTTTGTTGAGCTGTTGTGATCAAATGAGGAAGATGATGATGCTGGGCCAGAAGCAGGACTTGGTGTGTGATAGCACTGAAGGATCGCCTCCACTGCTGTGGCTCCTAAATGACAGTCACACAATAATAAATAATAATATCAATGTGCACACTGTTTTGTTATTGAAGCTGCTTGGGTGGCATGTGCAATTACTCAGGCACTGAATGATCTTCAGTACTACAAAATCTAGTTGACCAAACACTGTCACTCCCATCTACCGCTAACCAACTGTTTCTCTATATACTGTACATACGTTGTGCATAGATGTTTGTTTATGTTATACAGTACCAGTCTTGAGAACTATCTGTTGCTCACAGCGGTGCAGGGCCATGTAGGGCCAGGCCGTCAACAGACAGTTGTCAGTGATAGCACACAACTTAACCTTAAACCTGGTGGGAGAGAGGCAGAGTCAAAGAGAAAAACAAGTTGGAAGATTGATTCAAAGATTTATGCATTTAAATTAAGGCCTTTCTAAGGTATAATGTAATTGGGAAGGTACATGACAAGTACAGGGCTTGCAGGGCTCCAACCCTGAATGTTTTTAGCAAGGCTTCAAATCTTTATTGTCCATCTCACTTGACATTTTCTGTACTAAACCCAGATTACAGCTGTGTGTTTTTGAATGAACAGTCAGTGTGAAATGCTGACGGAATGAAAAACAAGAGTCCGTCCCCCGTGTAGTCTTACTGCTGAGCTCCTGACACAGGTATTAGGAGCACTGGCCTGACAGGCTGGCAGTCAGGCCACGAAAATGAAGCAGGGTAAGTCAACAAAAAAGTATTACACAAATTGGTAAGTTTATCTTTGCAGCTGAGTGATATGGTGGTATTTTTGATTATGCTGCCTTTGCTCCCTGAATGCCACCATAAATAAATTGAATTAAATCAAATTAAATAAATAGTAAATCACTCAGAATACAGACAAGGCTGAGTTTCACATACATTATTCTAATTATAGCTGTGTTATAATATTTTTGCACATATGTTACAACGCTGTGTTAGTTTTAATGTATCACTTTTTGATATTGCAGTATTTAACAATTAAAGTACGACCCCAGACTCATTCAGAGGTCTCTGGGCTGAGTGCCTAGATCTCCTCTGACCCTAGACCCACCCCTCAAGGAGTGGAGTTATACAACAGCACACTACCTGTTGTGGAAGTGGTCAGTGAACGTGATAGTTGTGGTGAGGGACAAAGGAACGGCAGAACAGAAGCACACACTGCAGATCAGAGGGGTCACGTTGGCCTCCTGGCCGTGGACGCCTACTGGACGTCTCTATACAGACAGAATACAAAAGTTGAACGTCAGAGCTCATGAAAGTATTGCTGTTGAAGTGTCAGCCAGGAAAATTAGTCACATCAAATAACACTTGTCATTCTAATCCAGTTTTTGTCATTTGATCACCAGACAGTTGAAAAAAAAAAGACTGACTGCAAAGACACAGATGCCTAACATATATTTTTTTGCTTTACTCTGGACACACATTAATGCAGTCTTATAAAATGTGGTCCTTGGAGAATATTGCATCCAATCATAAATTCGTCTGTTGATTTACATGTTACAATACATTCAAATGATGCATTACATTCACTAATTTTAATTTCTTCTTGACTGGGTCTTTGAGATAAGTTATTGAAAATGTTTCAGTTCTTCTCCATCGGGGACTGCTTTGAGGAAACGTCTTTAACACAGCAACTCTCCATTAAACCAAACATGGTGTATTTTCCTCTACACTGCGTTCATATCACATGACACAAAATCCTTCACTGAGGCAAGAAACAATAACAGAGAAGATCGGATTTTGGTCAGATGGTCCTGTGAACTAGTCTGAGTACAAGGAATGTACCTGGTCCTGGTTTTGGGCAGGGATGGAGTCACCCTCAGGAAAGATGACAGAAAGAGGTTGTATCTTTGTTCCATCCTCCAGTTCCACCTCATCCACTTCAGCTGATACCCTGGATCCACTGCAAACATAGAAAGAGAGAGACGGTGGAAGGAAGAAACATCTGAGATAGATGCAACACCCAAACTATACTTTAATTCAACATGATCTGTGATTTGATACATCAACATATGTTATACTCCAGAAGTAACTGGACCTTGAGCTATGAAGGAAAAATATATTGGATCTCCTGATGTTGCCACCAAGGAATAACAGGCGCAGATTAAAGAAACAGTTCTTGGTGAACCCCATGAGTGATTTCACAGTGCTTTGTGAAATTATCATATACTGCGAATTCTCTGTCAAAAGATAAGAGGCAAGGCCTCCATCTATTTTTAAAGAATTTGGTGATCAACCATATCAAAAGCAGCACTTGGATGAAGTGAATCTTTCATTACATGAAGACCAGTTCCTCAAAAGATCAAGAAGTAGAAAAATAGCAGACGTAAAGTGGAGACGAAAATGTAAGATACAACATTTGACAGCTGTAGTTTACTGGCTTTATATCAATAGTCATGAAGAGGTAATAGAAAATGCTCAGTTTAATAGTCCAGCAATCTTTCTGAATGAAATGATCAAATGACAGTATGATTAACAATGACAACTATAAATGATTTACATGGATCACCTGAACAACTGACATCCAACCATATGGATACAAGGGCATTCACACGTTCCACCTTCTGTTTATTACTAGTGGGTTCAAAGTAGTCTTTTTCTTGTTGTTTTCTATAGATACTACAGTGTGTAAACAGTACCCTAGATATGTTTTCTTGAGAAGAATAATGATCTTTCTGCATGTACTGTGTTTCTCCTTTCAGTCATGGGGATGTGGGTCAGAAAATGCTGCCAGACCTGTAATAGTGCAGCCAGATTTCTGTCCACTCTGAAATCTGAACAACAATGTAAACCACCTAGGAATGGGGATTAGCTTGTTGGCTTACAATGCAGGCAAAATCCAACATGAGTACAGACCTGCCAGTTATTGAGTCCTGGCCTGACTGATAAAAATCCCACTGAAATGAATAATGTAGTGAGTTTATCTGTGTGACTTTGTTTCCTCTGCATTCATTTAGCTCCGATGGCTCAACACTGCTGGTAAATTGCCACAAGATAGGAAAATGTAAATACAATACAAAATCCATCATTGTTATTGCTCAGCTTACCCAAAAAGCTGATGACTACATCTGTGATAGCAGAGCAGTTGTCTGTGTGTCATGATCAAAATAATCAAAACTGGGGATTTTATAATATTTCTACTGGCTAGCAGTAGAAAACTGTGTGAGTGTGTCTGTAAAAACTAAAACTAACCTTGGATATCCTACAGCCAACAGGGTGAGTGTGGTCGTTGCAATGCTTTTCAGGGGCACTGGGGTAAGAAGAATTTGAGGGGGGTGGATGGTGATCCTGGGAAGCTGGAGAGTAATGGTGATGGACAGCTCTCGGTAGGGCTGATGTCCCTCCTCTTTCACCATCCCCTCATCTCCCACGTAAAGAGGGAGGGACAATCTGATTAATCCGCCAGACACTAGGAGAGAGAAAATACAAAGAAAGAAGTTACCTGGATGTAACTCCAGTTCACTGTTCACTGACTCAATTGTTTTGCTCAGCTGGATCATTCAGTAGTGTTAATTGTGGTCTGAGCAAGTGAATGAGAGAAAAAATATATTTACAATGATCAAGTGTGGATGTGTAAGGGGGGGGCAGCATGAGATAAAATAAAACATCATTGTGTGTGTGTGTGTGTTTGTGTGTCCAGTCATTTCTCACCCGTTCTGATAGCCTCAGGCCTGATGCTGACTGCTAAGCAGATGGACTGGCTGGGCCCCAGACTGCCAGATGATGGAGCCACTGTACAAAGCTCTCCCTCTCCTCTGTCCATTGTTAGTGCTGCTATTGCACTGCAGTTAAACCACCAGTGTAAGCGCTCCCTGACGACACCACGCCAATACACACTCTCTTCACACACTGCTTTCAGTTCCACTGTCTAGGGAGAGAAACAGAATTAAAGAAAAAGAGAAAATCTGCAAAACTTGAAATAAAAAACTGAGATGATTTTATTTCACTAAAGTGGTGAAAGATGTTCAGTAGGAAAGTAAAGAATATAGGTAAAAATAACAGTAGAGGCAGGCAAGAAAATGCTGAGCAGCAGATATACCGTTAATGATACCTTAGTGTAAGCATCAGGCTGTGGTGCCAAAGGTTCCACATGGAACAGTAGGCTAGAGGGGGACATTTCCAGCGGGGAGCACAGCACTAAAAGGGAAACAAAAACATTACATTTAGCCACAAAACCGGTGCCATGTACCATTTATTATTTAGTATTTAAATTATAGACACAGTATCACACACTGATAAATACACAACCCCAGATCCACATTAATAACCCCACCTGTGGCCTGTATGTGCTGTGACTGTTGTGTCACCATGGTAACAGAGTGGGAAAGTGGTTTGACCATGTGCTTCCAGCTGACAACTGACAGCGAGGAAGAGGTGGAGGATGAGGAGGCTGGAGTGGGGAAAGGAGACGGCGAAACAGTGGGCCATCTCACTCCATTGACCATCAGCGGCAGGTCAAAGTCATAACTGGCTGCCTGCAGGAAGACATTTCCTTGACTGTCCTTCTACTAGTTTGGGATTTTTTTATTCATCACTTTTACATATAAACATTTCAAAGCTATGAAATGTAAAAGAAAATGAGAAACACATCGGTAATTCAGCATTTGCATGTCACTCTTCTTGTCAAGCTTTTCATTCTCACTCAGAACATATTGTTTATGTTGGGAATGCTGACTTGCTTGCAGAAGCACATATGCCTATCTGAAACAACAACTCTGACAGCACATTAACAGCAATGCTTTTGATACATGCTGCAGCAATACACCAATGAAATTAAAGTTTACTACAGCATGTCTACCACCTGCCACTGGCTGATTACCAGCTGTTAGAGATTCAGCTCCATACTTGAACCTGCCCTGCATTTAGCCGTCTTTCCCTGCCATGGCTGCAATAAAACAAGTGGCACGCCTGCATGATCAAAGGGCAGCCAGTGATAAAAGGTGGCAGATTAGCTCTCAAGATTCTTAGTCATTTTTCAACATAGCAGGTTCAATATAGAAAAAGACAGGGTTTTAGTGGAGATAACAATCAGATTTAATACCCAGAGTATAAACTCTCCCTAAATTCCCATTACTACACACTTCTGTACAGTAGGCAGCGCCATGCACCTTTCAAGTTGGTTTTTAGCCATTAAAACTAAAGAAGAAGAGGTAATTTTGAAAACAATGGGTGGTTGATTTCAGACAGAGGCGGACAAAAGCATTTTATTTCTAATTTAGAGCAATCAGCAACCGTTGTCCTTTCAGTAAGCTCACAGTCACAGACAGATTTTACCATCTGTAGCTGGCTAGCTAATTCACTGGTTTTAAAACATGCAGTTTAAGCCATAATGGTCCCATTACGGTTTCTAAAGTATGACTGGACAATTGCCATGAGGACTGATTGAGCAAACACTCAATTCACAAATGTGAAGTGTGCATTTAAGTTGGTCTGCTCAGCCTTCATGTTTCTGTATCCACTGTAACTATTATGGAAGATGTTCTGGCAAAACCTCACCTGGGTGGGTGAGAAGACAAGGGAGCAGTCCACGGTCTGACGGCCCTGCACTTCCAGAACACTCACACCGGGCTCCTTCTCTGCTTGTAGAAATGCAAATTAACACTCACAAAAACAAAATTACACAGAAGCAAAACACAAAACAATATGGTGTGTATTGAAATGGGAAAACACTTAAATTTGATGAAAATATTTCTTATCTCCTCAGTCACAGCTCACAGTGAAGTAATGCAATAATACAATAGTATGTCCTGTGTTGCATAAACAAAACTCTCTACATAAGTCCACTTTATTGTGCACACACACCACCATATATCACCTCTGATCCTGTGTGAAATGATGTATTGTGTTGTATTGTGTGAGTGACTGCATACTAGCTGTGGGCTGAGGGAGCTGGAGAGAGAAGTCTGCATATTGTGACAGGTCAAAGGTGACCCAGGCTGCAGCTGGTGAGCGGTTTGTTACAGTGAACGGTATCGCTCGCCAAGAACCAGCATGGACCCCGTAGAACTGGAAACAGGACTGAAAACAGGGAGGGAGAAATTAGACAAGGAGATGAGAAAAACACAGAGACCAGTGGATATCTATAAACGTGTAAAACTGGATGTTTTATAAGGCCTGAAACCAGCTTTTTTGGTGCATCAGGGTGAATGAAATCAGGGAACGCCATTCCAGTTACAGTAATAAATTCCATGCATTACGTTCCATTTCAGCTGAGTACAACAAAATAAATAACTAACACAAAAAGGTGAAATTAGTGTCTTTAATTACACTCTGAAAGAGTGAAACTGATGAGAGCTTGTTTGGAACACGTATATGCCAACACATGGTTAAAAAGCCAGTATATTTCTGGCCTTAGGCTTATGCTGGCATGGTTGTGTGGGAGTGGGAACACTCTGTGCACTCAATGTGGCTCTGTCAAGCTGTCCAGACCCTCTGGAGTTAGAGAGCATCCAGCCCAATGGCATTCATTGTGCAACAAAATGCACAGTTCTTATGAATACAGGCATGTAAAAAAAAGGAGTTAAGAAGTTAATAAATGTTTTAATGCTAACAAATTGTTGTGTAATTCTCTTTTTATGTAATCTGTAATGCTTTTTGCGGTGGTTTGTCACTGTATACACATGATGTCGGCACACACAGAGAAACTCACCACACTGATGTCTACATTTGGAGGCTCCACTGATCCGCCCACTCTGAGCTCAATGGATTTCATGTCCCTCAGAGCTATCTGTAAATATATACACATGCTTTAGTGTCAATTCTTCTCTTTCTTTTTTACACAAACAAACACACACCATCATAACATGAAAGTAAAAAGCCCTCTCTTTTCTTTCTGTCTCTCTTTCACCTCAATTCTGCTGTCAAACTTGAAGACAGAGTCAGGGCTGAAGTGGATCTTGAGCGCGGCCTGTCCCCCACTTGGCACCACGCCCTCAGATGGACTTATCACCATGCCTGGCAGAGGGAACACATCTTGCACCTGCCTCATACAAGCAGACAGAGAGAGACCAGGTATTTTGTTTGTTGGGAGTTCACAACTATCAAAAACAAGTATCTGTGTGTGTGTGGGGGGTCACCTGGTAGTAGGCATGGCTCTGTCCAGTGTTGTGTAAGATTGCAGTTCTGATAGAAGGCATGTTAAGAGGCACTGATCCAAATATCACATGTTTCTCTGCCAGCTCAACACAAGTGGATCCAACCTGAGAGAAGGACAGAGAAGAAAAAGGATATAATTTATACATATACATTGTATACTGTGATATTCAGTGTACGGTTTGTATTCTCTGCTCTGCCTTATTTCTACTCCAGTCCACTTTTGCAAAATGACTTCTGACAGCACCTATAACATATTATTAGAGCATGTATATGATTCAGTGAACGGAACAATAGTAATGATGATGGCAGCAGAACAGCAAATGCAACAGTATGAGTATTTCCCTCGAAAAAAAAGGAAAGAAAGTCATGGGCCTTAGTCTACAAGTCTAAAACTCAAACACAGAAATCAATGTTTGCCTTTTAGATCCACTTAGCCTCATATGATTCTTGAACATCGGTAAAAAAAAAAAAGTCAATAAATAGAAAAAAGAATGAATGTACAAAAAGCTTCTATTTGTTCATTTATTTTATTTTGCTTGTCATTTAGGTGACTTGAGGTGACTCACGACAGCTGATTAACCTCAAGGTGACATCACATATCATCTATGTTTTACTGCTTATTCGTGAAGGTAAGGAAAATACCATACAGCATAAAGTGGGAAAACTGGTCCACGACAGCAGACTGTACGGGCTGCAGCTACTCACATCCAAAATGAAGCTATCAACCCCTCATATCGGTGGGTATTGGAGAAGAAGATTATGTTGCAGGAGTGGGTAGAAATTTTTCTATGGATATTTAGATACCCATTTACAGAAAACTTCTCATTAAATCGTAACGTCTGTGAATCCATGCTGACCACAGCTATTCTTCTGATAGAAGGAATAGCAGATATTGAAGTGTACAGGGGATGAGTGTTTAGCTCTTAAATGACAGATATTTGGTTGCAGCGTCACCAAGTCATTCAAAGCCTACAAATAATAAATAGGAATTGATCATACAAAATAATCTAGGACAGACCTTGGCAACACAGTGTAGGCGTTGTGTGTTGCCCTCTTGGACACATAAGTCAAAGTCTCCTTCTGCAGGGGCAGAGAAAGAGGGATGCCATACCACCTCACAGTCCAATTCTCTGTATGGCTCCACTGTACCTGAAGAGGACAGAGTGTATTTGTTGTATCAGCCCTAATTCAAATAGGCAAATCTATCAATTAAAAATGCTTATTAAGAGTGAAGCAGCTGTGAGGGAGAGGAATGTTAGGATGACAAAAGATCTCCTCTTAATAATCGGCTTTGAAAATACTAATCCAGGTATTTACACACATTATTTTTATTCATCTCTGTGGCTGATTTTGCACCTGTAGCTGGTCGAACAGAGAACAGGATGCCACTCTCTGTGACTACTGGTCTCCATGTGAACTCTGCAGCATGGTTACGCTGGTTTCGTAGGGTAACTGAACTTCTATATCCTGATTGGGCGAGGAGGGTAGGGGTAGGGTGGAGCACCAGCAGAGGGGTGGATAATTCCAGAGCCAAGGAGACAACCTGGGCCTGGACCAGTATCTGACCAGGGTGCTGCTGGTTTATGGAGTAGGACACAGGTCTGTAATAAAGAAATATACCTATATTACATCTGAGCTGTAATCAGTGATTTTCATGTGAGACAAGCATAATACACTGTTTCCTCCAACCTGTAGAAGTGCCCCAACTTGCTGCTCTGAAACACCAGCGGAAAGGTGTTGTGGGAGCAGGGTGGCAGGACGTGGGAGAGCGGTGAGGAGCCCTGCAGCTCAGGGCAGTCCACTTCCAGCTGCACCCAAACGTACGCTGACAGATGATTGATCAGCTCCAGCTTCTGAATACAAATCGATTCAACGCACACCTCACCAAAGTCCACTAGCAACGGACCTAATAAGGAAAGAGTGAGCTTTTTACCTGGTTTTACAATGTGAAAAGAATTCCTCTACAGTTGTCTTTAGCAAATGTCTGATATGAAATTCTGATGCCATGAATGCACTAAATGTTAACAGAATACATTCCTTTCGGAGAAGATATAAGGAGAGAGAACAAGACACAAAAACACTTGGTATACGTAGGGTTTTGCTGTATGTCACAGTTTGTGCTCGCGTTATTATTAGAAACAGTGACTCAAGCACTTCTGAATTGAATCTCCAACCTATGACGACTTGGTAGAGCTCCTGAGCCGTCAGAGTCCTGCTGCAGTCTGCCACCTCCTTGCTGTTAGAAGGAACTGCATTCATTACCTCTGAAACCTACAGTGGATGCAAGAGATATAACACTAGAAAAGATTTCCCTTGACTTTTCAATTACATTAATGTCACGTAATTATATTTTCTATTTCAGTTAATTATAATTTGTTTTCTTTCTTTGATCTCACCCAACTGTTTACCTGCTGGGCGATCAATGTCATATCTTTGGGGTGGCTGCATTGGGTTCCTGGGGAAGCACAGCTGTAGATTGGCTTTGTTTCTGAGAGGTCTGAGATCATGTCACTGATACGGAGCTTAGGGGGAACAAGCCCTTGAGAAGGAACAATCCCAATGTCCACTTTGTGCTCCACTTTTTCTTGCTGTCTAGCATCCAAAAAAAAAAGACACAAATATCCAACTTTAAGGTTCCATCTAATTTTAAAACACATGCAGAGACAAGCACATAATGCTGTTCATAGGTTTAGTAGCTGTTGTAATGTAAAAACTGAACGGCAACACTCTTTTGCTAAAACAGAAGCCTTTCCCCTTTTGGACACCTGATGCTTTTCCTGTACAGCCGTCAGGCCAGCAGTTGGGATCCTCAAATGAAAACCTACCTCTCCTTGATCCTTGACAGCCGTGTTTGCCTGAGCTGTTTGATGAAGTCTGCATAAATCTGTCGATTTCGCTGTTTCTGCTCTTCCTCCTCATCAGTGAAAGCATAGCTGGTGTCCACATGGCGGGGCACATACGTGAAGATGGTCCTGAGGTGGATTGTGAGATGAATGTTGTGGAAACACACAAACACATATGACAGACTGTGCAACCATCAGCAGCTGTGCAATTTTACAACTTAAGACTTAAAAATGTTTTTACCAATACTGCGTTTGAACTGTAATCAATCACCAACTAACCAATTGGAAATTGTATCTTTAACTTCTACCTGTACTGTCTGTGTGAAGAGACTGGCTTGATGCTAGTGGCCTGGTCGCTAGGAAAGGCCAGAAACTCCTCTGTGTTTTGACTCCTCTTTCTGTGACACACATGAAGACGTGTTTTTTCACTGCTGATGACACAAGCTCGTTCCATCACATGACAGCGAGCCAGCTCACTGGGCCGGATGTGGGGCTGTGACCCGGTTGGATTGGTCACTGCTGGAGTGATGCCTGCGAATCAGCCAGTCAGAGCAGGACAGGTGCATGGTTCAAAATCAACTGATTAGACCCTACAGGACAAGCATGTTTAGTCTAGTGCTAAAGGGAGTATTATTAATTAATCAATCATTTGCTACAGAGTCACACAAAACACAGCCGAATTCAATTAACACAAAAACTTAAGTAGCATAACATAATAACCACATGAAGAACCCTGAAATGGCACATTAATAATTAAATCTGTTTTCCATTTTAAACAAGTTCTGTTTTTTCAACATTCACCTGGATTAAGTTCGGCCACAGCATGCATGGCCTCAATGCGGCTGACAGCAGACAAGTGTAGAGTGACTGTGTGGAAGCTGCGAAGTTCAAGTTCAGTAGCATCTGTGTTGTCACTGCTCTGGCGAACAACATGACCTAAGACATCTAGAATCTGACGGACCTGGAAGCTCCCCTGCTGCCGTGCAGTGAAAGATAAAACTACATCCTGGGGGAAGCAACAGAGAGAAACAACTTCCCTTATTCACTGTTCTGCTTGCATTTAGAAATACATGACTGAAACATTCACCATCCTACCTGGCATTGCCCAGGGGCTATGGTGCCTGTGGAGGGCTCGGTGGTGAAATGGGCTAACTTGCGGAAGCGGAAGACGACGGGAAGTTGAGGGCAGAGGTTCTGCAGCACACACAGCTGATCCACACGTTGCCCTATGACACAGGTCAGGAAATCAAATCTTTGAGAAGGACTGGGTGCCAGAGACACAGGCAGTCCAGAGCCAGTCACTGCCAGCTCCACACTGCTGTTACCTAAAGAGAAAGAAATCAATAAGAAAAAAAGGATCAAAATACAAATATAATCAGTTCAGAATGTTACATGAACCAAAATGCTGGCTTGAAACAGCCCTCTGAGCTTATCTGGACTTTGTTGTGCAACATGTTTATGTGCTTGTGTGTGCTGTGTGTACCATTGTGATGAGTGAAGCCATGTCTGCTCCCCACTGACTCAAATAGCAGGAAAAGACAATAATCTTGCCGGCCGGCTGAGCAATCACGCTTCTTCTTTTCTGTTGTACTAAAAAGAGACAGGATAGACAAGGTTGCTGTGGAGTGGTTCACTGAAATGGTGACTATTATCATGACATCACAACAACATCCTCGTTAGTATAGTGGTGAGTATCCCCGCCTGTCACGCGGGAGACCGGGGTTCGATTCCCCGACGGGGAGTTATAAATTTTTCTCCCCTCACCATTTAATTTACCTTCATATTTGCAAATGTGCAATAGTTCTATATATACAACACTGGTACACTTACACTTCCAAGTTCTAGTTATATAATTATTAATGCTAAGACCATTGGGTCACTCTGATGCAGTTCTAAAGAACATGTTTTTATTGCTTTCAGATACATTTGAACACACACAATTTACCTCTTGCAAATGGGGCTGAAGCGTACTGCCACAGTGGTTCTGTCATATGGTCCCAGTCGACCTTGTTTAGGGACGCATGCCAAGACCTGAGAGACATTCTGAGACACTGAGCTGCACTTCTCCATTCTCTCCAGCAGGGCAGCATCTGTGCTCTTTTGGATATCTGTTCCCTGCACAGACATCACAGTCAAAGCCTTGTTGTTTCATTCCAGATGTAATTCCAAATGTAATGTTTTTTAAGACCTCAACAAAGAAAATGTGAAAGTTAAGGGTTGGGAAATTAGTTTTAAATTAATCATGATATTTATATGGATATCTTTTTCTAAACTGAATGCAAAATCTCACATAAAGTAAGCAAAATATAACAATCAAAACATTTCCTGCAATGAAGTGTGTTCCACTGCTATGCATTAAATGAATCAAAAACCCTTCACATGTCTTAAACAAAACTGCACATAACTAATTTGTGGAATTTTTATTTACAATTTGCACAACAGCTGTGCAGATGTTTAGCAGCACCGTCTTTTCCAGCACTCACCCCTTCAGTCCCAACAGCAGCATCCTGGAGCAAGCAGACCCAGTCGCAGGCCTGGGGGGCACTGTTTCTCAGAACCACATGCTTCACACGGGATGTGCCAAAGTACACAGGTCCAAACCACAAACAGGAGAGTGGAGCTCCCTGTACAACAGCACATCATTGTGTTTTTACAGACAGAAATGCTCACAAGAATATCTGGATGGGGAAAGAATCAGTGGAGTCAGTCTCACATACTAAATTCATTCTGCTTGAACCACTGGATTACCTGCAGGTCAAAGACCTCAAGCTGCTGGGCCACCACCTCAGCCCTGATACTAAAAGCTACAGCGGAGCGATTCTGGAGTTTTACCCTGGAACAGAAGTAGTGTACAACTGTTAGTCAAAACCACCATTTTCTGTTATCAACAACTACATGTGCTCCCAGCATTGATCCATCAGAACACAATTACTTTCAATATGTTTCAGATGAGCAAATTTTATGAGCTAATTTCTCAGGCTTCAACAAAAAAAAGTGTTATAAAGTCTGTCTTACAGAGCCGTCTCCTCAATCTGCCTGGGTTTGTCTGTGCGCAGTTCAACTTCCAGCCACTGCGTGGCGCCAGATGTAATGACTCCACTGCAGGGTGACAGTTTGACTGAGGGGTCTCCACTGTACTGCACATGGAACACACCTTGGATACAGACACACAAACAAATCAAATTCATATGTGCACTAAAATAGGCTGAATTGACTAAACAGGCTCAAATGCGGAATCAGATCATAGTAAAGGTACAGACAGACACCTTCCCCTTCAACTAACAGCTGATCATCAGTTCTTATAAACAGCACACAGTAATATGAATGTTTCATACTTTTCTCCACCTCTCCTATTATAGAAGAACAGCTTGATGCTTGATTCACCTGGTGCTGATCCTTGATTGGTTATGGGGTGCTGTTTGCTGATTATCTGACTGCTTGCAGCAATGCAACCAAAGTCTAGTACTGAGTCCATTAGGAGGCAACAAGCCCTGGGAAACCTTGAGGAGTAGATACAGTGGGACTGAGTTACAGTGAAAATATGGACAATGTGTTTGGTCTTAAATATCTTTAATATATGTCATACAGTATGTCTAGCCTGCTTACGCCAGCAATGGGATTTCAATGGTCTCCACATCATCTATGTGGATCAGAAGGCAGTCTCTGACCTCCTCCTCTTCCTCTGGGGTGAACTGCAGCAAACCACTTACAGACAGACCTGGAGCCACTGCCAAGGCAGCTGGAGCAGCTGCTGTGAACTTGAACAACTGTAAGAAATAACAGAAGCAGAGGAAGGTATATTTTTAGTGATAGAGACAAACACGCACCTAATTGGCCAAATGTTAATATATTCAAGAAACAGAGTGAATATAAAGGGAAAACGTTTTATATAAGAAGACAGAAAACATATTAAAGAAATAAATATTTACACATCCCCTTTTCCCCAAAATGTTACCATAAATATTAACAGACAAAGATAATAGATAAATGGATTAAAAAAAAGATAACTTAGTTAATTAGAATGGTTAAAATTAGCTTTCCTGCTAGCTAATTGTTAATTGGTTAGCAAGCAATTTAGCTAGCTTAAATTCTCATTAAGCTAACGTTACGTCGATTTTTTTTATTCTTTAACTTCGAAGATTTGTTAAAAACACCTCACCAATATACTTCACCTTTAAAGTGGGCTTTTCAATAATTATTTTCTTGGAAGTTTTCCCGACATTTGTTGCCGTGACCGTTGTCTTGTACACCTGGCCGACTTTCACGTCGCTGAAGTCGACGAACGGTGGGTCAACTCGAACGCAACTTCCATCCATGGTATGACTTAATAGTTAGCATTCAATTAGACTCCGAGTGCCACAAACATGTTTTCTCTCATTTACGTGAATACCAACTAGTTTTCCGCGCACTTACATCGACTTAGTCACTCGCATACCGATACACAACTTTAGGCAACTGTTGCTACTCAAACGTTGCCTTCTAAACATAGGTTAATAGCTTAGGTGGTTTCTAGGCGACGACTACAGCAGTTGCGCTCGTTTTACAACCTTGGGCAGCCCAGGTGGACGGAGCAACTATAGCCACTGTAAATCATGCTTTGTTTATTTCAGTGGCATTTTATGTTTATCATTATTATTCAAAAGGAGAGTATGTTTCCTACAAACAAGCCATTTCTCATAAATAAGTCAATATAAAATCAGATTTTTTAAAAAGTGCAATTGTCATAAATAATTATGGATACACATGCTGTGGATTTATAAGATAACATAAGTTACATCCATAGATCAAACTTAAAATAAAATCAGTACAAATGTGTAATTATTATTACAGTTGTGATTTAATTACCAGAAAAAAAGACTGTCTTTGTTTAGTACATAGTATGTTACAAGACATAACTTGATAGTTAGTCATATTAACACCAAGTCATATAAAGACATTTCTTAAAAAAAGAAAAATCTGTGGAGGAATTTTAACATAAATTTTTTATAACACAAACGTCTCAGTTTTGTGTTTCAGAACAAAAGATTAATCCATTACAGTCATTTAATAGAATTTCACAAGACGGTACCAGGGGTCTCCCATATTTCATCATCATACACATTAGAGGCAGACGTGATTTTATCTGTGGCTTTCAAATTGAGGCTGTGGCAGTCGATGGCAGTTGTCTCTTCAGCATTTTGGACGAAATCCCCTGCAACCTGCTCTTCACTCACTACTGAGTCCACAGGACGATCCAGAGATTGTTCTGAGCAAACTTGGTCGGTCAGTAAACCCTCATCCTGACAGTTTTGTGGCAAATACTTGCCGACAGCTTTATTTGTTTCAAAATCGTCCTGATTGCCACCTTTTGCGATCGCTGTGTCACTTTGTGTTGAACTTCTCTCTCCAGCAAACAGAGATGTAGACTTGTGCACAGCCCTGACTTCCTCTAATGTCCTTTTCTGCCTCTCTTCATGCTCTCCCGTTGTGGTGGGTGATGTAGCTCTGATCCCCTCCTGAAGCTGAGGTCTGCTCTCCAGGCCAAAGAAGTTGTTGCATACAACATAGCGCACACACTGTAGGAGGACGTTTCTCTCATGGCGGATATCAGGGGCGAGTAACTAAACGGAAAAAAAGAAAAAACAGAGGATCATGGAGGCTGAGAAGATGGATTGTCTAGATAACACAAATGTTATTTGAATTTTGCTTTGGGATGGAACATCACTGTTCTTTACCATCTCAAGTAGAGTAGGACGTTTCTGCAGTGTTTCCTGATGTCTTCCTCTTCTTTCTCTTCCTCCTCTGCCTCCTCTTCCTCTTCTGCTGTTAGGTGTGTAAGGAGCAGAGTCTGGCTGGGGGACCTTGTTAGTTTCTGCTCTGTGTGAAGAGCTTGCCATGCCTCTATGGGATCCTCTGTCCTGGGAGGTGGGTTGTATTGTGTTTAGGAGAACCTGGTTTTCTTGCACAAGGTCTTTGGCTTTCTGGATAGTGATAGCTGAAACACAGCGGAAAGGAGAACAGCTAAACAGTGAGTGAAACTTTAATGTGTTTTTTTTACTGGAACATGCTATTTCCCAATGTGTATTTTATTTAGCAATATACTGTATATAACCTAACTCTGTCAAATTTGTGTCCTTGTGTACCTTGAGTATATTTTTGCAAGTGTGTTATGAACTCTGACTACATTACAGCATGCATTGCTGATGCACCTGCATTAACAATGTAATAATGTAATAGCTCATTTACGGTGGGTAGTTTTCATATGGAAACGCCTCTGCCATCTGCAAGAAAAGCACTCACTCTCTGGTTCTTCATCACTTTCACTCTCACTTAAGGAGCCGTAGTTTGCCACCAGGGAACCCAGAGCTGAGCTCATCTGTTTTGGAGCCACAACCAGGCCACCTGTCTTGGACTCAGCAGCTGGATCCTCTCTGTCAGAATCTGGAGGAACATAAGCACTGACATAGTCACTATCAATGGTTTTACTGCTGACTGAAGCACACAACTTTGCAGAGTCCGTCACCTGGTATCAGTCTGATTGAGCAAGGATACAGTGAGACAGGATACAGTTGTGTTTCAATTTTGTTCCATGTTGCCATCACATGAGTCACTCACCGTGGTCACTGATGACCAGCGCTCCCAGCGGATCCCCGTCCCCACAGGGCTGGGTGAGGGGTGGAGGTCTCTCTGTAGCACTTCTGTCGAATGAGTGAGGACCACGTCGGTGCTGCTCCTGGAAACCTCTGTTACCCCAACCACGACCTCGACCCCGTCCTCGCCCTCTGCCTCTCATTCGTCTGTGAAATAAATATTAATGCTTAGATTCAGATAAAATTAGTTCAGGCCTCATAACAAAGCTAATGAGCTCAAATAAATTCTTTTGTCTGGTTACAATAAAAAGACAAAATAAGGAACATGTGTAAATGAAGTTTTTTTGCACCACATCAGATTTGTACATTTACCCAAACTGAGCAGTCTCTAGAATGCCTCCTGTCTCCTCCCGCACCTCCATCACTTTTTTCTTCTTTTCAATATTCTGAAGTGTTGGATAGTTTCTGAAAATATGAATTAAAGCACCATTTGAACCACAGCAGTCATTACATTTAGCTGACAGGAAGCAGACATCATGGGCAAAATCCAATTTTACATCTCAGTTGTATGTAAAACAAATAACCTGGATCATCTTGTGATATACTGTCATTGACAGTTAAGACATAAATTAGAATATATGCACTTGTAAATACTGACTTGCGCCTCTCCTCTCTCCATTTTGCAATCTCCTCTGGTGTGTCCAGCTTGATTCTTTTTGCTCCTGGTGCATGGTTCTGTAGTCAGGATACAAAACATGGATATCAACCCATCACAAGATTGAGATACTCTATCTACACAATGTTGTTACACTTACATTTTTCCAGTGGATGCTGACTATTTTTTCATGAGCTGTGAAGCTGCAGTCGGGCACAGAACACTGAGGGAGAGTTGATTGAGACAGTCAGGAAAATGTGAATATACCATAACATAAATAGCATAAAATGAAGCAACATATACTGGATCAGATATGTCAAATTACCTTGACGTGCTGAGACATATGTTCATCATACTTCTCCTGGTTTTTGAAACCCCGGTCACAGGTGTCACAAAAATGGGAATACTGTGGTTCTTTCTTGTTTTTCTGCTGTGGGTGGAAGACAGATCAGTTCACTACACTGCTGCGCTTATTCTCAGTGCAGAGTTCACTGTGGCTGTATGACAAAATCCTACCAATACACAATCTAGATTTCATGATTTCACCTTTTTTCCATGGTTGGTGGGGGGTCCGTGAGTCTGTCTCCCACCTTGATGTCCACCTTGATGTCCACCTTGACGCCAATCACGACCAAAGTTCTGACCTGAAGACATGACTGAAGTTAGAAGCATGACAGCGTAACTCACACACACATCAACATCTCAATCTAAATCAATATGTGTTTTATTATTCATGTGTTTTATTATTATTATTATTTCAGATACACTCCACTTCAAGATTGTATATAAATCAGTTTGGGCTTAGAAACTGCATACTTTTAACAGAAAGCCTGTGTTAAACCTGGAAGTGTGGCGTTTGAAAAATGTGTTTTGCATAATTTAAGATCCAAGACCCAGTTTTTATGGACCTTGACACATAGTAGGGACAAGAAAACTTAAGTTCTCTGCCTGTGCTGTTTCAATTTCGACCAATCTTTTCTTAATCTGTATCTTTTGCCTGAGCCCCCCAATTTTCAGGAAGTGTACCACTTTAATAGTTCCCCACAGTGTTTCTAAAATATTGCAATATCTCTGGGAGTTTGACCACAATTAAAAGATAGACTACTGTTTAGGATACTCACCATATGGACGTTTAGGTCGATAATTCGCACGACCTGTTGGGAAACCAAACCCTGCCCCTGATCCGTGATGCCAGTCCATCTGGTCGCTGTAGTCCCAGGTGGGCTCGGAGGGCGTCTCGCTCCAGTTCCACATGTTGGGGTGGAAGCTGCTGGCGCGGGGCTGCTGGAAATGCTGAATGGAGTTCGGAGGAGGACAGTTGAAGTCCGGGGGTGGATAATGTCCAGATTCGTTCATTGCTCGACGCCTTCCTTCACGACGACAGCGAATTATTTTTTATGTTCAAGTAAACCCAGGTTTCTCACGAGGCGCTTTCCACATGCGCTTGTTTTGCTAGAGTTTATACACACGTTCGTCACTTCCGCAAGAACAGGAAGGACATAAAATATACCAATAAAGCTAAATTTAAAAAACAAAAACAAAAAAAGCATTATTTCGTTTTCAGAACAGTACAGTAATTTTACATAACGTACATAATTGCAACTACAACTTTATCTTGTCTGTTATTTTTAAAAACCCGGTATGTCTGAGAACTTCTCGCGAGTTTTGACATAAAGCGCCTCTTGGGTTGCCAGGTTGATGGGAAAAGTCGTGTGGAATTATTTTTCCGAGAAATGTGGAGATAGAAAGTAACCGGACGCCTGCATAAACTCTTTAGAAGATATTTACTTTAGGAATCAAATATATATGGAGTTTCTTTAATTATCTGAAATACCAATAGTATTATAAAACTACGTCTGATAACGAGTGATGGTCCGTGAACGGAACTGGCAACCTAGCAGTTTCCTGTTGCTCTCTTGCCGCGTGTGTTTCAGAGAGAGGGCGAGGGAGTAGCAGCGTGGTGAGGTTGGGACAAACACGAAGGTTCCCAACTTAGAGACAACCGAAAATCTATAAAAATAACTGAGCAGCTGCTAAAATGCTCGTGTTATTTGAGACCGCCGCTGGCTATGCGATATTCAAGGTCTGTATCCGGCTTTTGTTTCCCGTATAATCAAAGCGATTTTTACGCAGGAGCTACTTGAGCTAGCTTGTCTTAGCCCCACTGCTAGTTACCCATAACTCATGCTGATTCAACTGTATGTAGCATTACTGAGCAAAATGAAAAATTTGACTTGTAATTTGTATTCAAGTACGTGAATGTGCCAAAATAGTAGTTTTTTTTGTATGATTGTTTTTGCTCACGCGCGGGTTAACATTAAGTTAGCAGTCTGAAGGCCTTGTAACCACGTGTGCACACTGAGGGCAACTTCAGTGACTGACTCTAAGTCTCACAGTAAAATATTAACACTCAAAGTGGAAATGTAGTTAATAATGCTGGTGCTGTGATATGATCAGCGATCTACCTATTTGAAATACATGGAATACTGTGGTCATCCACCAGTCTAAACACATTTACTTACCAGTGTTGCTTTTGTGCACCCCGTCTCTGCTGATCAGAGCTTTTATAATGCATGACAGCTAACCTGAAGTGTCTTGTTGTATTTCAGGTCCTCGATGAATCCAAGCTCCAACAGGTGGACAGCCTGTATAAGGAGTTTGAAACGCCTGAAAAAGCAAATAAAATGTTAGTATTGATGTAGCATTCAACCAGTGAGTTGTCATTGATGGATAAAGTGTACTTTATGTGCAGTGGATGAATGTATGATCCCTTTTTTTTTTGTCCCTGCCAGTGTGAAGCTGAAGCATTTTGAGAAGTTTCAGGACACAACAGAGGCCTTAGCAGGTAAGGGCATGTCTTTCTACACAAATCTACAGCTGAGATCTGTGGTCTGTGATGTGTTTCTGTGTCTGATTAAAACGTGAAGCATTTCACAGTATTCGTCACTACCACTGAGACCACATCGCTTCATATTAACCCAACTGTTTTCTGGTTTAAAGCATCAGTTTATTTAACTGTTCCAGTTTATGTGACGCAGTGTTTTTTACCTCTCAGCTGCCACTGCGCTTGTTGAGGGAAAAATCGGCAAGAGTTTGAAGAAAGTGCTGAAGAAAGTGGCCGCCAAGGAAGCTCACGAGCAGCTGGCAATCAGCGATGCAAAACTCGGCGGAGTTATCAAAGTAAGCGACCTGACATTTACATAATTATCATACAGTGACATGGTATTATTTGCAAGAGTGGTCTGAAATGGGCTCTGGTTTTAAAGGACAAGATGGACCTGAGCTGTGTCCACAGCCCTGCTGTAGCAGAACTGATGAGATGCATCAGGAGCCAGATGGAGGGTCTCATCACTGGACTTCCTCCCAGGGAGATCAGTGCCATGTCTCTGGGGTTGGCTCACAGGTTGGTACATAGATACAGTGTACTGTGAGCACCACTGCTGCCTGTGATTACACTTGCTGTCTGAAACTTCCCTGTAGATCTTTCTCAGCATTCGTCACTACCACTGAGGCAACAGTCTCCTCCTTAATGAAGGACAAGTGTAAACTGTTCGTGTGTGTATTAACTCACCAATTTCTTTTTCCAGCTTATCACGCTACAAGCTGAAGTTCAGTCCAGACAAAGTGGACACGATGATTGTGCAGGCCATTTGTAAGTTTTCTCTTTTATTTATGGTTTGGAAAGAGTAATAAAATTTTATCTACTTTTAGATACTTTGAACGTGATTTGATTTTTTTCCCCCCTCTGTCTCTTCAGCTCTTCTGGATGACCTGGATAAGGAGCTCAACAACTACATTATGCGCTGCAGAGAGTGGTACGGCTGGCACTTCCCTGAGCTGGGAAAAGTCGTCACAGACAACTTGGCTTATTGCAAAACCGTCCGCAAAATCGGTAAAAAAAATCATCTGCATCTGCACATCACTGTCATCAGTGTCAGACTTTTTGATTAGCTAAAAGTGTTTGTGTGTGTCTCCAGGCGATCGCACAAACGTGGCCAGCTCTGATCTGTCAGACACCCTCCCAGAGGAAATCGAGGCTGAGGTAAAACTGGCTGCTGAGATCTCCATGGGAACAGAAGTGTCAGAGGAGGACATCGGCAACATCAGGCACCTTTGTGACCAGGTACGCGTCTCGTTTCAGCAATGCTACATGCTAAGCCCAGTATATCCTCGCTATTTAATTTCACCTTTGGAAAGCGCAAGTGACAGTGGTGATGATGATGACAGTTGTCTTTATCCTGAAACAATCTATGTGGGTTTTCAGTCACTACCTCATCTGAACAGTCACATGCCATGACTCCCGCTCTTCACTACAGGAAGGGCTGAAAACGATTTGAACTATTCAAACTATTATCGATCTGCCTGCAGTTCCAATTTGAAGCTTAACTCCTTTTTTCCCTCCACAGGTGATCGAGATTTCAGAATACCGTGCTCAGCTGTACGACTACCTGAAGAACCGAATGATGGCAATCGCCCCCAACCTGACAGTAATGGTGGGAGAGCTGGTCGGCGCCCGTCTCATCTCGCATGCGGGTAAGTCGCGAAAAAATCGGCCGTGTGAAATCCAACCGAGCGGTGATGATGACGACGTTTCGTCACTTTCCTGAAAACGACTGATGGTTTTAAGTCACTACCTCATCTGAGCTTATGTTAGAAGGCTCAGCAGGCAGGTACTGTTGACAGCATCAGGTTTACATGTCTTTCTTGTTGCTTTGTTACTTAGGTTCTCTACTGAATCTGGCAAAGCATCCGGCCTCCACAGTGCAGATCCTCGGAGCTGAGAAAGCTCTGTTTAGAGCCCTGAAGACCCGCAAAGACACACCAAAGTACGGTCTCATATACCATGCCTCTCTAGTGGGTCAGACCACTGCCAAGAACAAGGGCAAGGTGAGTTCAAAAGGACTGGGAACTGGACTAAATAATGACTCATACGGTCTGATGGTTAGAAAATGAACATGGGATCTTGTTTTCTGACCAGATCTCCAGAATGCTGGCAGCTAAAGCAGCCCTGGCTATTCGCTATGACGCCTTGGGAGAGGACACGAATGCAGAAATGGGAGCAGAGAACCGTGCCAGGCTGGAGGCCAGGCTGCGGCAGCTGGAGGAGAAGGGAGTAAGTACAACTACAACTGAAAGACATTTCAGATGTTAAAAATGGGTCTGCGTTTATCTACTTTTCCTTCTCCTGGTCGTCTGATCTCCTCCGCAATTTCCTTACAGATCCGAAGAATCAGTGGAACAGGCAAAGCAATGGCAAAGGCAGACAAATATCAGCACAAGAGGTGAATAGTCACAAATAGCTCTTTTGCAAAGGTGATACATTTCCATATGAAAAGAAAAAGGATGAATACCAACTTTTTTTCCTCCCCTTCACAGCGAAGTAAAAATGTACGATCCATCTGGTGATTCTACTATTCCCACCACCTCAAAGAAGAGGAAGTTTGAGCAGGTGGAGGAGGAGGAGGAGGCTGAAGAGTCTGTAACACCTGTGGTCAAATCCAAAAAGCCCAAAAAGGAACCAGTAACAGAAGGTGGGTAAATCTGGAGTGAGTCTAATCTTTTGTCTTCATATCCGTACTGGGGCTTATGATGCTCAATGTATTCTGTCTCCATTCTATTTTTATTTATTTATTTTTTTAGAGGATGAAGCAGAAACATCAGCTGCAGCCGAGGAGACTCCCAAGAAAAAGAAGAAGAAAAAGAAGGACAAGAAAGCAGACGTTGAAACCGAGGAGCCAAAGGAAGAAGAGGAAGAAGTAACAGAGGTGAGCTCAAGTTTAAAGATGATTCATAAGAGATTTGACAAGCTTTTCTTGTTGAGTATTTTTTTTAACCACTCACTTTTTTCTCTCTGCAGTCAACAGAAAAGAAGAAAAAGAAGAAGAAAAAGAAGGTAAAGGTAGAGGAGGAGGAAGAGGATAATTAAGTGTCGAGAGCGCCTGTATATATTTTCTGTTTTAGTTTTTATGCCATTTTAGTTTTGTGTTATGCATTTATATTAAAAAATGGCAATACCATACTGAGTGTCTGATTCTTGACCTCAGAGAAAAAACTTAATGTTTAAGAACAAAATTATAATTGGATCACCTTTTATAACTGAGCGAGGTGAGGTTTGCAATCCCACCGAGTGCGTTTCCAGTCATAAAATGAGTGAAAAGCTAAATCTATTTTTTTTTTAAAGATGATGTTTAATAAGTTTGTAACCTACTTTACTGATTTTTTTTTTTTTTTTTTGATCTTTATTTGTGAATACATCTGTATCAGACATGTATCAAATTCAGCACAGAGCAGTGAATTGATAACATCTCCCAGTTCTCTTGTGACAAACCTTTTTATCGTCTAACGCTGTGAATGTCTGCCCTGGTTGAAATAAACATTTTGCCGTAACTTTGTGGTGTGGTTGATATTTTTTTTATTTTTTACAGTGGAATATATGTAAAAGCATCAAATCTCCAGTGAAATACTCAAATTATGTTAGCAACAGTTTCAGTTTTCAGAATTTTTTTCTGATGCTGCATTAAACTAAGAAGAGACTAACCAGACTGAGCTTTGTGCTTCATTAATTGCTTCAGGTTTGGTTTCATGTCATGATTGTGTGGTTAAAAAAAATCCCTGGCTTCACGAAAACATACTTTGAGTTTTGAAAGATAAGATCAAAGCTCCTACATATAACTAAAATTTAACCTGAACCTTGAATTAATTAAAAAAAAGAAAAGCACAAAGCGTGATATTGGATTTTATATTTTAATATGTCTAGGTTTTTCTTTTTACTTATGTGTATTGTATATTGTGTAATGCTGCGGCTACATGGTAATTTCCCAGCTTGGGATCAATAAAGTCTATCTATCTATCTATCTATCTATCTATCTATCTATCTATCTATCTATCTATCTATCTATCTAGATTCAGATTCTGAATCTGAATCTATCCATCTATCTATCATGAAGTTAAAAGGCCAGGCATTACTAGAAGAGCACCGATCCGCTGCTGTAGCATCCACTGACTTGATCTGTGCTCGACTTAAGTGCCTCGCTTCGTAGCACATGGTGTGACTGCACCACAGTCAGTTGTGTTACGAAGGAGCGGAGTTAGTCGCAAGCTGTACCTTAGAGTTTTATCGGAAAAACACACAGCTAAGAACAATGTCACAGTTACAGGCGAGGTTCTTCACAGAGAACAAAAGGTGAGCGCTGAAGCCCTTTAATGACACAGTAAGCTAACGGGGTCAGGAATGGCTAGCGGGCTGGCTAACTAGCTGTAAGTTATAGTAAACAGTAGCCCACAATGTTGTTACGAGACACCACTCTTTTTTTGTTTTAAATTAATATATTTCCTAGAAAGTTTATCTTAGCCGCTAATTACTGTGCGTGTCCAACAGTTAGCCGCGAATACTTTTAGCTTGTTGATATGGCGCATTAAAAGTTAACAGTCCCGGGATATGGTAGACTGCTGTCCTCATATTTACTTTCTGTGTTAAAAAATAATTAAATATCAATATCAAAATAACTAATGGTCTCAATATCTCTGTAGGTATGTTGTAGATGATGTTCCGTTCTCCATCCCAGCTGGCTCTGAAGTGGAGGACCTCAGCAATGTCATCAACAAGCTACTGTTGGCTAAAAATGGTAAAATAAACTTCATTTATACTTTATTGTGAACAAGACACAATTATTCAGCTGCTTTTCTATTTGATGCTGGCCTGTAAAAACTATTATTAACACACAGTTTTTTCTTTTCTTTTTTTTTTTTTTTTTGTAAATCAAGCACATTAAAAGAGGGTTGCATGCCTTTTGTTTCCACAGCATCCCACAGCAAAGTGGATTTCGACTTCCTGGTCAGGGGTCAGTTCCTGCGAACATCGCTGTCCCATCACATGGAAACAGAAGGCATATCAACGGTAATGACCAGCCTTGGTGCCCCAACCTGAGTGGACAGGCTATGTGCTTGTGTCAGTCGGCTGTGTTTTAACACACATGTACAAATGACAGCATCACAATTGGAGCGTGTCTGTCTGTGTTTCAGGAAGACGTAGTGGAAATCGAGTATGTGGAGAGAGTCACAGCCCCAGAGCCTGAGGAGTGTATGATGCACGATGACTGGATTAGCTCCATAGCTGCAGATTCTGAATGGTAAGATGACAGGTGTCACTGTCCAGTTGTTATTATCTAATACCGATGCCTGTGTGCTGGAAACATACGATAAGGTTTTAGTTTCAATGTGAATTTGAAATGCACTACTGTCCCATTAACTTGTGTTTGTATATTTTTGTGTAGGATCCTAACAGGGTCGTATGACAAGACAGCCAGGATCTGGTCTGTGGAGGGAAAGGCGGTGATGACGGTGGCAGGACACGCAGACGTAGTCAAAGATGTAGCCTGGGTTAAAAGAGGTGAGCAGGACAGAATGATGGACACTCACTCTTTTAATGATAATCACATCCTTTCTTAAAAGTTCTCTGTGGATGTTCTCAGATGGTCTGACCTCTCTGCTCCTGACGGCCTCTCTGGACCAAACTATCCTGATGTGGGAGTGGAACTCCGAGAGGAGCAAGGTGAAAGCCAGACACTGCTGTCGGGGGCACACGGGGAGCGTGGACACTGTCGCCACAGACCCCACCGGCTCAAAGGTAAAGTTTGGGGGAATAGAAAAAGAAAGTCGTCAAAGTCAAAAACAAGCTTAAGTTTATTTGTCTAATGTTTCTGTTGCTGGCTCTCAGTTCTGCAGTGGCTCCTGGGACAAAATGTTGAAAATCTGGTCAGCAGGTATGTGTCCAGAATGATCAAATGACTTTGAATTACTGAACAAAAAGCAAATCTTTGTCAAGTGACAAACTTTTCCTCTGCTGTCAGTGCCCTCAGACGAGGCAGACGCGGTGGAGGAGCCTGCTGACAGACCGAGGAAGAAACAGAAGACCCAACAGCTGGGTCTGACCAGGGTGAGTGCAGAGTCAGACTATGACTGACCTCATGAGGAATAAAAAATCTTGAACAGTGCATGAGGTTCATGTGTTCTTGCACTGACACAGACTCCCCTGATGACGTTGTCTGGACACAATGAGGCAGTGTCCTCTGTCCTCTGGTGCGACAGCAAGGAAGTTTGCAGTGCATCCTGGGACCACACCATCCGTGTGTGGGATGTCGAGACCGGAGAAATGAAGACGATGTTGGTGAGGCAGTCTTCATTGGTGGACAGACATTTTTGTTTGTTTGTTGATGTTGTTTATTTTGTATTTCCCTTAATAACCTGACGTGTTTGTCTTTTCACAGACGGGAAGTAAGGTGTTTAACTGCATTTCCTACTCACCTCTATGTCGGCGACTGGCCTCAGGCAGCACTGACAGACACATCAGACTGTGGGACCCTCGCACCAAAGGTACCACTGTCCTCTAAACGCCACAGATGTCTTAGTGTCAAAGATCATTTTCCCTGCGTCTCATAAATAAATTCAGAATACTACTGGTTGTTTGAGCAGCAAACAACACGTTTATAAATGGCTGCCCCCCCCCCCAGACGGGTCGCTGGTGCTGCTGTCTCTAACCTCCCATACTGGCTGGGTCACCGCCGTAAAGTGGGCACCTTCACACGAGCACCAGCTGGTCTCCGGCTCCCTTGACAACCTTGTCAAACTGTGGGACACAAGAAGGTCTGTGCAGCCCATCACTTTGCATCAAGGACATCTGACTTTGAATCCACAGAAATGTATAGTTTAATTGAAGAAAATTTTGAAACAGCTGCTCAATGCAGCTTGTAACAAAGGTCACTTGTCACATGTAGAGCAGGACATCCTCTTCATTCCACACTTCTGAGAAGAAACAGCCTGTTCTGTCTGGAATAAGCTTCCTGTTTTTGTCAGAATAAAATACTGTACATTTGGAAAACTGTCAAGGTAAATGTTTGTGCTCTTATTTGAGCCTCTCGTTCTCGTTGCCATGTTGTCTTCCAGCTGTAAGGCTCCTCTGTATGACCTGGCGGCCCATGAGGACAAAGTGTTCGGTGTGGACTGGACGGAAAGCGGGGTAAGACACACCTGATTTCAGCTGCGTTCAAGCACTTCACACATGAAATCAGTGCATAACTCGCTGTCTCTGATACCTGTTTCTATTTTCAGCTGATGTTGAGTGGAGGAGCAGATAACAAGCTGTACACCTACAGATACTCAGCTGCTCAGACGGACGCAGGGGCGTAGGCCAAGTGTTATTGGACAGGCACACAGTATCAGTGTGACAGTGATCTAGAGTTTTGTACTGTACAAACTTCGCTTGCATTGTTCTTTGCTGTCCTGATTGTTTTTACATATATTTTTTAATGGGTTGTCTTTGTTTTCCCTGTAACCCAAGAAAACTATAAATTAAATTTGTCTCCTAAAATGTCTTGTCTGTGTATTTTATAATTCTCTGTGATGATTTGATGGTGGTTCTTAGTTTTATAACCAAGTGTAAGGCAGAACAGAATGTTCAGTGAGATTATATTACAAAATTGCTGTAATTCGTAAATTTGCATTGACATCTAGTTACTGCTTCACATGATCGACTTCCTCATTTCTAAGAATAATGTACGTAAAGGAAAAAAACTGCTGTCTTGAGGATAAGTGGAGACTTTTTTCCTCCTCAAACAGGTTTGACCAGAGATGTGATGAAAGGACGAGCAGTTCCTCTGCCTGTTCAGATTGTAACTCCAGGTCAGAATAGGGCGATCACAGTCTGAGGGATCAGAGTCTGAGAGATCAGAAGTTCTCACCTGCTAAAGACTAACAGAACACAAAGATTGGAGGATGCTTCAGTGACAGACTGCTCCACCCTCGGTGTGCGAAGGAGAGATTTAGAAGATCTTTCCTTCCTGCTGCTGTCAGACTCTATAATGACCATTGTTAACA
>JBBMJY010000017.1:9923423-9926501 GCA_037833715.1 Toxotes lorentzi | reverse complement strand
ATTGGTCTTACTTATATTTTCTCTTAGTTCTCTTAGTTTAGTATCTTGTTTTGGCCATATTGGTCTTACTTATATTTACTTCACTTACTGGCTGTAATCTTGCTGTTGCTAAATGCAATTTCCCCACTGGGGGACTAATAAAGGATTTCTTATTCTTATTATTATTCTTATTCTTATTTATCACCTCGTTGTTAGCTGAATGCTGTGACCTGCAGCAGCGCCCCCGTGTGTCCAAGCAGCGCCACAGCTACTTTGCATATCCTGTTTCTGTGACTCAGATGATGATGGCTGTTGGGAGAGGAAGCTAACCGACCAGCGCCGCATTGATGCTCGGAGTCCTGGACAAATCTAAAAGCGAGGTGGAGTCGAAACGGATCTTATAATTAAATAGAATTATATATGTGGCTATAAGAAGCAAACATGGCTGGTTGCATCGTTTCTACCGTGAAGCGTTGATGCGACGTTACGCTGATTTGCCAGCTGCTACGAGCTAAACTGCTGCTAGCGCACAGGCTCCTTTACGTTTTTCTCCACTAACGTGGCGTTTTCTTTTTCTAGTTGAATACGTTGTCGTGAGTTGATTGCACAATACAGATAAAATGCCAAAGCGACCACTTTGCTTTTTCTTTCCTTGTCACGAAGCCAGCGTTTGTTGTAACCGGACACCAGCTGGCTGTCAATCCTCCAGACTCCTTGAAATCGCAGGTGTTTGATCCCTGCCTCCAAGCTCCATGTTAGATTAGCCTTTTTAGCCTTTTTTTTAGCCTTTAGCACCGATGTGTGTTTGTCCGGCCACAGATAAGCAGTGATAACCGGTTATAACTCCATTATAACTCCCCTCAGGAGAGGAGGGGACAGATGTCTAATGTCTCAGCAAGAAACTAGACAGGAAAACCTGCAGCAGATCACTTTCCTGTTGTTTCTTTCATTGACAGGATGTCTCACGCTGTGTTTAAGAGACAGTCAATCAGCCTTTAATCCAGAACCAGTGACTGCTCATGTCTTCTTGTGCAAAAGATCTGGATCCTAATGGACTTTCTCACTCTTCCTCTGTCTAAATATCTTTTCCTCTCTCTCTTTTTTTATTTGTCCAAATAGAAAAAGACAAATATCCAGTGATGGATGGGTATGTGTGAATTTCATTACATCACGTCTTTATTATAAGCAGAACTACACAGCTAGGCTGTGTCCTGTTAGTGCCACTGACTGAGCCGCTGCTCTGGGTCCAGGTTTGCGGGGGACATGCTGAGCGGCGGTCGAGGTCTCCTCGGCGAGGACAGCTCCGTGATGGCTCGTATGCAGAAGAAGTTCTGGAAGACCAAGCAGGTCCTCATCAAAGCCACGGGCAAGAAGGAGGACGAGTACGTGGTGGCGTCCGATGCCGACCTGGACGCCAAGCTCGAGGTAGGATGGGACATTTTAAGACCCTCGTTATGTCTGTGTGTGAAAAGGAGTCATGTAAAAGTCAGTTCTAAAAACCGGGGAAAGCAGAACCATCTGCGAAGATTTGTTTCCTTCACAGACTCCATCTTGACTCTAAGCCTCCTGGGGCCCAGCAGGGCCACTCAGGACAGATTAGATTTGGAGCCGTTTATCTGCAGCTTTTTATCACAGCATTGCCTCAGCGCAGTTTCAGATTTCACCTCAGCTGACTTTGCTTTGCGACCTGTGCGCTCCTTGAATGAAAACGTGTATGTTCCTGTGTGTATGTTCTACCAAAACATGATTGGCACTGGATGAAGATGAAACTGAGGAATGGATCAGTATTGTTGTGAAGGAGCAGTAACCTGTACACAGCCAGAGATCTGACACCAACCAGCCAGGTGTTTGGCCTCTGCTGAGACAGACAGACTGCAGGTAGCGCCTGTTTATTCTGGAGTTAATCAGTAACTCCACATCATCTCCTCCCTCTGCTGTCTTACACTGGTTAAGTCTGGGTGAGGCCTGCAGGAGCACTTGTTTAAACGCTAATGCTGTGGCCTCAGAGGCTGTGGTTTGGTCTAAACCAGCTGCCCTGTAGAAATGTCCCCTCAGGTGTGTAAAGTCTTCTGATTGAGCCTGTTTGTCTCTGCAGTTCTTCCGCTCGGTCCAGTCCACGTGCACGGAGCTGCTGAAGGTGATCGAGAAGTACCAGCACAGGATTACACGTGAGTGACTAATATAATATCTGTCTTCTGGGGACAGTCTTGTCCAGTTGAAGTCCCTAGAGTCTCACAGTAACCTACGCTAATAGAAGTAGATTGTCCGTCTTATTGTCCACTGATCTCACGTTGCCCGTGATGATTTAAGGAGCCCTTTACATGTCCTCGCCCGACAGGTCTGTCTCAGGAGGAGAACGAGTTCGGCCTGTTTCTGCGCTTCCAGGCCGAACACGATCGCACCAAGGCCGGGAACATGATGGACGCCACCAGCAAGGCCCTGTGCACCTCGGCCAAGCAGAGGTCAGCAACCAGTCGTTTAAGTGCTAAAGAAATGATAGATAATACAGTTGATTATCTTAAACTTTCAGCTAAAAACTTAATATTTTTCTGTATGTTGATTATCTTCTTTTTTTTTTGCCCCCCAAAGGATGGCACTTTGCCCTCCGCTGCACCGTTTGCACCAGGAAGTGGAGACATTCAGGCGGCGTGCCATCGCCGACACGCTGCTGACAGTGGGTCGTATGGAGAAGGCCCGAACAGAGTACAGGGGAGCTCTGCTCTGGATGAAAGACATATCCCAAGAACTGGACCCGGACACCTACAAACAGCTGGAGAAGTTCCGCAAGGTCAGAGGACGTTCGCCTAAGTTTAGGCCTGTGGATGGCGTCTCTCTCTCTCTCTCCCTCTCTCTCTCAGTGGTGTAACATACTGGATTTGTCTTGTCTTGGTCTTCAGGTCCAGGCCCAGGTCAGAGGGACCAAGAGCCAGTTTGAGAAGCTGAAGAACGATGTGTGTCAGAAGGTGGACATGCTGGGAGCGAGCCGCTGCAACATGCTCTCCCACTCCCTCTGTACCTACCAGGTGTGTGGTGCTCACAGTCCACTTTATTAAGACCACATGTGCACCTGTCCTTTCATGCAGGTAACGAGTCAGCCAA
>JBBMJY010000017.1:9905923-9918423 GCA_037833715.1 Toxotes lorentzi | reverse complement strand
CACAGGTGGATTCTGCACCACCTTACTTGTATTTCGGAAGCTCGGCCCTGCCCTCCTGTGTGTATCTATGGCCATCAAAGTGCAAAGACCACGCTCAAACGTGATCAGAGCACTAAGCTGGTTCGGGGAAACTGAGCGGTCTAAAGTATCAGGCACATTTTTTTAAACTTCTCCTCGTCACGGCCGTTCAGGTTTTGCTACGATAGATCTGGCAGCACCAAAATTAGCCGAGCTCTTGTACGCCAAGGAAACCAGCGGCCTTTTTTTCTGTAATGGAAGGCATATTTTATATCAAGAGAAAGAACTACAGATAGAAAAAGAGATATGTCCGTGGAAAGGCGCCATGGTATAATACGATGAAATAAAAGAGTCTGTCCGTTTACCCTTTTCCTCCCAAAAAACAGGAACATAACCAGCACTAAAGGTAGAAGAAAGCGATGAAATGTTAGCTGCAAACACCCGCACAGGG
Source organism: Toxotes lorentzi (assembly GCA_037833715.1). NCBI lineage: Eukaryota > Metazoa > Chordata > Actinopteri > Toxotidae > Toxotes > Toxotes lorentzi. Next base: position 9,917,954 of record JBBMJY010000017.1, on the reverse strand, counting down.
GCTGCAGGACTCTCACGTCGTAGTCGTCTGAGGAGGAGAGGCAGTGGGAAGCACTTTTTCAACAAGATAAGGACATCAGAGAGAGCTTAGCTGGCATGCTGAAGGCATTTTTTGGAGCAGAAGGGTTGTTTCCTAGTTTCAAATGTTTTTCTGATATCGTAGGTGGTCGTTTCTGAGGGGGTTTGGGGGTCCGGGGGGTGGGGGGGTTGTTTTGTGGCGACTCAAAAGCCTTGTCAGAAGCTCTCTGGCTCCTCCAGCAGGCAGGGCTGGGTGGACAGAGGCACGAGGGACGGGGACAGGCTTCGCAGACCCACCCCGGGGCGAAAGTTGAGGTCCGGGGCGGGGAGTAAGGGCTTGAGGATGCTGACAAGGCAGAAGGCAGAGCCGCTGTTGGGGATGAAGTTGACCTTGTTGCGGTCGGGACACAGGAAGGGAGGGATCTCCTGCAGAGGTTTGGGCCTGGAAACACACACACACACAAGTTGCAGACATAGTCATGGTTACATCACCTTTGCAAGAAACAGTGTACTGCAGAACTTCCTGTATGTTTAGTCTCTGTACTCACATGGACTCCTCGAACACTTTGACCTTCTCGCAGCCCTCTGGAGGTTCCCTCTTGAACATGTAGCTGTTGTTGGGTCTGGGGGAGGCAGCGTATTTGGGCAGCGGGGAGTAGGGACCCAGCTCTGAGGACAGAAACAGATCATGAGCAAAGTGTACAATATGCATATGTGTATAAATCTGTGTGTGTGTGTGTGTTGATCACCTTTGTCCTCATACGGGCTGCCTCCACCCGTGTCGTTGAGGACGGTGAGGTAAGAGGGCGAGATGGAGTCAGGACGGCTACTGCAGTTGCTATGGTTCCCGCTCAGGCCGCCCCCCGAGGGTGTCTGGGTGTCGATGCTGCGGGTGCTGCTGCTGCGCTGTGGGGGGACAGGCGGGGGTGCGCGGTGTCCATCTGGGACATCCTGTGGCTGACGCACACACACACACATACACACAATCGAGGTCACAACAACAACATTGCACCGAGGGATTAATAGTGATGGTGTGTGAATCCTCAGAGAGCTGAACTCACAACGATGGTCTCGTCCTTCTCGGGGGTGTCTCGGATAATGATGCGTTCGATCTCCTGGTTGAGGCCCTCCACGCTGTTGCGGAAACGAGGAGCTGATGACTTGGATATAGGGATGGGTATCAGAATGGTCTTAGGCATCGGCGACTGTAAGAAGAGAAGACACAAACACATTATAATTCCGATTCTGCACCTGATCGCATATGTTGCACACCTGTCTCTCATCAGGCAGAGCTAGATGAAACAGGACGCTAAAAGCGTGTGTGTGTGTGTGTGTCTGCACTATCAGGGCATCCCAGTTTAACTGACTTTCAGTTAAATTTATAAACCTTACATTTCAAATTACCCGAAAACACACACACACACACACCAGAGGCAAACAGGGACATGAGGAAAACTGGGACATTCTCGACTCTGCAGATCAGGGACCCAATCTAGTTCCTCTCAGAGACGGAGCCACTTGGCAGACACACACACCCACACACACTCTCTCTAGCACACTGTCTCTATTGATCACCTGCGACTGGATGATGGTGTGGCTGCCATTGAACGGGGACTTGCGGTCTTTATCCCTTCGATGACGGCTGCTGCGTTTGCTGCGCTGAAGCTGCTGACGCAACTTGGCAATCTGGAGAGGTACACAGACAGAGACACACACACTGTAATGCAGATATATAGATGCATGCTTATGGTGGCGCTGACGCACAATACTCCAGAACGCCTTTTATTGAAAACACAAAAAGAGCGGTAAAACACTGACCTCCTTGAGCTGGTCGGTGCTCCCACAGGAGGCCGAGCGTTTGTGAGAGCCCCTCCTCCTCTCATCTGCCCAGGCCCTGGGGGTCTGACACACACACACACACTGGTTAGAGCAAAATGTCAAATATACAGCCAAACAGCCAGGGGTGATTGTAACTCTGGTGTCTTGATGTGCTGTTAAATATCTTACAGCTCCTGTTTGAGTCTGGTGTAAAGTCATTGACTGATAGTCAGAGGCAGCACAGTGTGATGATGTAACTGCCTGCAATATCTCTCAGCCTCTGTACATTGATTGTGTGCTTCATAAACACACGTGGATCTCACAAGCATTCACGAATGGATGGTCTGAAGCAAGAGCAACACACTTAGAAACCATTCCAACCCTTCATGGCTGTGAAATACACACATATTTCATTTCTCTTTTATAAATTTCTTATGTCATATCAAAATATATTTTAGGCAGACACAGCACTCACCTGCGTCGCTTTGTCCCTCATGTAGGGAACGTGTTGGTGCTGGCTGTCGTCCTGAGGCCAGGGACCTGTCAGGTGAGAGCCAGCGAGCGCGCCCTGTGAGGGCCACAGCTGGACGCGTTGGCGGGGGCCCGAGAGGAGAATGAAGAGCAAGAGAGCTCAGAGAGGGAGGGAGGGGGACGTCAGAGGGCACGGAGGAGGACCACAGAGAGATGTGGTAGGTTAAGGCCACTGATGATCTGAGGATGGAGGAGAGCGAGAGGGGAGTCAAGATGAGTTTAGGTGTGCCTGGAGATGTAAACAGGTTATTTGTCAACACATGATAAACAAATCAACAGACATACAGTTGGCCTGCAGGATTAGCTCGTGGCCGTCTTGCTCTGTCTGTCTAGGTTTGTGCGTGCATGTGGTTTGTGTCTTTGAGAGAGTGTGTCGCCAGATTGATGTTAATCTGTCTCACGCTGGGTAGAACAAATATGCCCCCCCCTCTCCGGTTAATGGCATTAGAGCAGCTTAAAGTGATGGGGGGGGGGCACTGAGGGCAGGTGCCTGCCTCTGCCCGACTGACCCTGATTCGGAGCTGCAGCAGTGTGTTTTGCATCGGTGCGTGGCTCCACCCATGGGCCCGTGCAGCGTGTCAGCCAGCATTAGCAAATTCAAAGCACAGATTCCAATTTAAAAAAACAAAAAATACACTTATAAATACACTGTTTAAGCAAAGAAGCTAAATTTGGAGTTTATGAAGCAGAGATCAGACAAAATATCACAGTGGGATTTAAGATAAATGCTTTTTGAGACTAAAAGGCATAATTAATGCATTATTATTATTATAATTATTATTGTTTTAACCAGCTGAAAAGCTGCTAACATACTGCACATGCAGCATGTATGCATATGCACAAACACACTGCACTGACTGGCAGTTCTGGTCCTGGAGCTAAATTTGGCAGGGGGCCTTGACCAGTGCACATCGCTGTTGCTAGGGAACGGGGCCGACTGATCTTCATTAACACACAGCTGCGCTTGTGTTTGTGTGTGTATGTGTATGTGTATGTGTAAGTAAACACGGGTTTGGGCCTTCAGCAGCCTACAAGCAAAAATGCCCAGCTCTCTTTATTTTGACGGATCTTTTCCTGTCTCAGTCTGTGCCCTCAAATCAGCAACGTACTACACTGTAGTGTAGGCTTATAGCAGTAGTAATGCTGGTAGCAGCAGTACAGTGGCTCAGCCTGTCAATTCAACACAACACAGACTCACAATACTGATTTGTAATCTATTCAGAGACATTACCTGGCAGTGTCTTAGGTTATGAGATAAAGAGCTGCACTGTTCCCACTATGAGGCAGACTTTACTGAACACAAAGCAACACACACAGAATGTAAATACACTATTTTCAACATTAATTGTTTGGGATATAAAATATTAGAAACCAGTGGAATGGTTGATTCCAAATTGCTTATTTTATACAACCAACACTCAAAAACACTAAGATATTTAATTTACTAAAGCACCATTTACTATATGTTGTATTAGATGAGAAGATCAGCAAATATTCCCATTGACTGCACGTCATATGTCCAGCCTGTACTCTATAATGTAGGCCAGATTTGTTTACCAGGAGTACATGCAACCCCTTCCCATACGTATCATCCCCCTGATCAAAACATATTCCGAGCTAACACCAACCTACATCCCACCTCACATGACAGACGAGCATCATCCAGGTAGATGATGCTGTGGTTCAGCGTGTGCACGTGAGGAAAAACATGTTCACCTGCAGAAACGGGATCTAGCAGCGCCTCATGCAAGGGAGCGTGGAGCTCTTCAGCAGCCCAGCCCCTGTTGATATTTGCCGCTACTCGAAGATGCTAAAGGGGCGGTGGTAGCAAGCAGGGCTGGAGGACCAGAGCGGCGGCTAGGAGCGAGGAAAGCCTTCTCAGATATGAACAGGCAGACATAGAAACGATGCTAAAACGTCTTCTTGGATACAGTAGGTGTCGGAATGGGCGTTGCTGTGTTCGCACCCTGCCTCCTCGTCGTCGTGGATGGATGTTTTTCTCTCCCGGATGATGCGGCACGACGGCTGAAGCAGCTACCAAAACGCTTTAAGGTCGAAGAAAAAAAAAAATGAGTATAAAAAAGGAGGACGCTCCCTGTGGACTTCGTGAGGTGTCGGAAAACGACGGAAAAAAATAACAGAGGGACATAAAATACAGAAGGGATAGAAAGAAGAAGGCGGTGATGCTGGGCTAGCCTGGGCTGACACGACGGGAGGAGGACCACTGTGAAGTTAGGCGGATTGAACAATAAAACTTCCGGTTGCCCTTTTCAAAATAAAACCTTCATTCTGTCGTGCCTTACCTGGGACTCTGGATAAGAAGCGTTATCTACAGTTTAAAGCTAATCGTGTAGGGTACTAATAAAGTGCCGTATAAACTCCAGTCGACCTTGACTACGATTAAACGCTCCAGTGGATTTATTTTAGTACAAATTGGTAAATTTCCGGTCTCGTCCTGGCTACGTCGGGCTGCCTTGACGCCAGCCGAAGGAGCGCTCTGACGTAGCGTACCAACGCTGCGTTGCTCGTGCTGATGCTGCAGTTGCTAGGGTGCGTGGAGCAGACGGCGCAGAGGAGAAGGGAGGTAAACAAGCGGAGGAAAGGAAATGTCTCCCTCGTGTGTCGACTTTAGCAACTTTTTTTTTTAATACCTAACAATGCAACATTTAGGACTGAATCCGTTTGGAACGTATTTTAATAATTTAGACTTGAGTAACAGGACTGTTACATCATCTGGGTGTGATGCTCTGCTGCTGCCCATGGATGCAAAAATGAGTATGGCTCCTACTATAGTAACCAAAAGTAGTCCTGCTCCTTCCTGGTGATAAAGTTTGACTTCCTACTATAAATATCCTACCTACTTATAATGGCCCATCTTTTCGTACATATCTATATTAAAATATACGACAAATAAAAACAGAAATAAATAGGCCATGCACAGCTATTAGTCAAAGTCAAAGGGAAGGGAGTTTGGGAAAGGGAAAACATATTTGCAGCATATTTAGAATACAAATGAGTCCAACCTTTTACTCAGAATATAAGGCCTGAAGCCCAAATGAGACATGTCCTCAGTGGACATAACCAACAATTATTTCATACATTTATTGAGATTTTTTTTCTTCCATATTGACTGGAAAATGTTTACAGAAACTGTACCGAGCATACGCATAGCAATGGAATAGAAGGCCATGTCCATTGAATGCAAAACAGAATTCCATAAAAATGATGCAAATATCAATGCAATACACATACATGTTTTTTTTTCCATACAAATTACAGATTACAAAAACATAAATGAGATCTTTTCATATGCCCTGAAGCAGCGCTGAAAATACAGAAGGAGTACAATGACATTTCAGCACGCCTGTACAGCGCTAGGCCCCCCAACAGTTCTAATGCTTGCTGATGTAAAGGAACACGACACATGCACATTCACACGCACACTCACTGAATCAGTCATTCAAACACTAAAGGATGAGACAACAAGAAGCAGAAATCATATCCAGCGTGCTTCGGAGGGGTTTGGTTGTTTTTGTTTTTTATATATATATATATATATATAGAGAGAGAGTAGTTTCTGATTTCCAACAGAGTTCAAAGAGCAGAATCTGGGCTTTCTAGTGTTTCTGGTCTTTCATTCACATACTGACAGCTAAACACAGTCAAAACAGTCCACAGTGAGGTCAGGCGATAGTGGTACAGTGATTGAGTCGGTCACTGTAACAGATCCCTCCATAGATTTGATTCGAGTGATTGTTAATGTTAAAAGACCCCAGAGTTTGAGCCATTCCTGGTGTAAATTGTGCAAGCAGAGAAGTTCCAAGAAAACCCACTTTTCCAGTCCAATGGGATCGGTTGTTAGTGTTTGTGCCCCCCTTGGATACAGTCCAGAGAAGAAGAAAAGAGAGGAGGATTGTCATCCATTTTCTCCTCTTGAGTCAGGGGAGGAGGAGGTGGGGGTGATAGTGTGTGGTGGATTGTTTACAAAACGATTGTGACTATTCATAAGTGCAACAGAGATTAACATATTAAAAATAATGACGGGATAAAACAATGACCAAAATAATGGAAGCGATAAAAACATCGAAAGCATCTAAAAGCTACATCCTATTGCACAATAAAAAAATTATGATACAAAAAAATGGATAGTCCAAAAAAAAGACATAGACTGGTATTGCATACAAATCAAGGAAATTAAAAAAAAAAAAGTAGTTTGTTCCGTCTTTTAAGACCGTCAGTTCTTTTACAGAGCTTACTCTCGATACAGCAGAGTACGCTCAAAGTGTTGATTGTTTTTCATCGCCTTTTTAAGTTTATAGACCACCTTCTCGTTGTGGTCGCAACAGACAGGATTTTCTAAACACTGATTTTAATCGGTTCAAAGTGCACATAGAAACCAAAAAAAAAAACAAAAAAAAAAGGAAATCCATTGAAAAACATTGCTATGCTCATGAGGATGAAACACGAAACAAACCGACAAAGGGAGATTAATAAAAAAACAAAAAAACAGAAACAGAAGCGGATGAGAATGCTGCATAGCTGGATTCCATTTAAAGCAATGCCATCATCAGAAAGACACACAGGAGCGAGACGAACCTAATTACTGTACACGGTCAGACTCCACTGTTTGTTCACAACACACTCCATAGCTTCCTCTTGCTGATTCAGAGCAGAGAGCTCCAGAGACAGAAACCAAACGCTCTCTGGTTATTTTCTTTCTTTTTTTTTTTTTTTTTCAGTATTGTCAGAGGGTCTCAATTCACACGTGCGTGTCGCTGGGGTCGCTGGCCAAGCTCCCCCCCCTCAAGCAGATTGCTGAACTGGACTTTGGCCGGTTCTGACTGTGACCTTGACCGCGGGTGGACCCGTTGTTGTTGACCTCCGGCCCCCTGGTGTCTGTGGAGATGACCCACGTGGTGGGTCGCCACTTCTTTAGGGAATACGGCGTCTTGACGCGCTTCTTGATCTTATCTCCTGTCCCCAGCGCTCCGTCTGGCTGCACTAAGCCCTCCCCTGGAAAAACAGGAAGGATCAAAGATCAGGATCCTGTGGCAACTTTTTACACCAGGGTACATGAAACACATTCATAATATATTTCACTTAGACATGAAAAGTACTCTTATGTGAGGTGCTGGTGTGTAAAGTCACCTAGTGAAGCTAGGTCCTGTGTTGTGAAGGACAGGTCCAGGGAGTTGGGCCTCTCAGGCCTGCGGGCTCTGGGCTGCCTGAGCAGGGCCTCCCCTCTCATGGTGACCGGAGCTTCCTCCGTGACACCAGACACAGACCCCGAGCTCTCTCCTGGGGGCCCCGTAGTGTCCCTGCTTCCTCCTTCTCCGCTGCCCTCCTCCTCTCCTCCATCGCTCTCTCCTCCACTCTCACCGTCCCCCTGGCCGTGGCCGGTGTTGCTGTTGTTGTTGTTGGTGTTGGGTCGGGCTGAGCGGAGCACGGCCACGCTCGAGGCCGTGTCCCTCGGATCCGGCTGCTCTTGCTCTCGGCTCAGGAGCGGCTCGTGTTCGTCGGGGCTGGCTGTGATGACACCGAGGCTGAGACGGCTGTCGTCCGACCTCAGGGCTCCGGACCCGTTCTGGGTTATGCCGGACCCTCCGAAACCTGTCACTCCGCCTGCAGCCATGGATGAAATACCAGAGCTGGCGTGACCGTTGACAGCACCGTTAACGTTACCGTTGACGTGTGTGTCTCGCAGTACGGGTATGTTGTTTGTGCCTGCGCCCCGGTGAGCCTCTACAGCTGTGTTTGTGCCTGTTACCGCACCAATGTTCATCTTTGTTCCCTCCACCTGCCGCAAGTTGGACTTGCCTGAGCGTCCGAACTTGAACCTGAGTGAAGATGATGACGACTCCTTCTTGGTGGGCTTGGTGCGCAGGGGCAGACTGGACGGCCTCTTGGGCAGGTTCTGCTGCTTGGGCAGGGGGAAGATGGTGGTGGGTATAGGGGCAGCGGGGTCTGACGTGCCCGAGGCCTCACTGGCCATCTTGATGAGAGGATAAAGAAGGCTGGAGCTGCCAGGGCTCAGCGGGTCTGGCGAGCAGAACTGCTTCTGTGAGTGCTCCATCAGGTTCTCATCCGAGCTCTCCTTGAGGTTCTTGTCCACCTCTTTCGGGTCAAGCTTGGTGGTTTCCAGGTCTTCCTGGGTCAGGTGGAGGCAGACGGGGACTGTGGCAGCCGCTGCGGGTCCCTCCGACTCAGAGATTATAGTGGTGGTCGTTGTGGAGGCTGAGGGGCTTCCTCTCAGACCCATGCTGGTGCTGCTGCCCTCTGGGCTGGGCAGACGGGCGTTGGCTTGCTGCTGGCGCTCCTGATTGATGGAGTTCCTGTTTCTCTCCCCCGTCCCAGCCACAGCTCGGCCGCTCACAGAGCTAGTAGTGTCAGTCTGTGTGTTCTTGGCCACACCCTCATGCTCTTCGATGTAGGTAGATGGATGGTCTGCGTACGGGCCAGACTTTGGCGTCATACGATTTCTGATGTTTAAAAAAAAAAAAAAAAGAGGAGGAAAATGTTAAAGAAAACTTTAAGGAGGAGACCACAATGAACCTAGAAGCACAATGACAGAAGCAGATGTGTGTTTACCTCTCATTGTGTAGTGTAGTGGACATGGGGTTGAGCGTGGGGCTGACGGACTTGGAGCGGTCCCATATGAGGAGCAGCTCTGCCAGTCGTTCCTCAGCACACTGCGCTGTGAGGCGGGCCTCGGCGTCCTGGTCCCAGCAGTCCTCCATCGTCTCTTTCAGAGAGCGAACAGCCTGACAGAGACACGGCGTTAAAAGGATAAATCCGGTTTATTTCTATCTCTATCTCGTGTTATGAAGAGTGATTAAGTCAGCCGTCAAGTTGTGCCACATCTATTTGGTTATTACGGTTTTATAAATTGAATTATGCCTCTTCCCTGTCTCTCTCTCACACACACACACACACACATATGTACCAAACTGTTCTCTTTCCAGGCCTCAGGGAATTTGGGCCGTTGCTTCTCCCTGGATACCAGGACCTGCATGTCCTCAAATGTTGGGTGGTTCCCTGCCTCCGCCTGAAAGGCCATCTGGTACTCTGGCACAGACTCTCCTAGAGGTAGAACAGGGTGGGGAGAGGAAGGATGTGTCTTAGAAATCTTCCATGCACAGTTATTGAATTAACTCTTATAAACGGGGCTTTCTTTACTTTAATAAATAAGAATATTTCTGCCTCTGCTTTCCACTGTGATAAATGTGCGTTTAATTGCAGGGCTCATTCTTGTGTTCTTTGTTTGTTTGTGATTACAGAAAACAGTTCTCAGTCTGTGTGACTCACCGGGGAAAAGGTCAGTGCATCGCATGAAGGTCTCCCAGTAGACCAGGCCCAGGGCGTACATATCCACCTGCTTCAGCGCCGACTCGCAGTCCCGCAGGTTCACCGCGCCCTCCAGCACCTCTGGAGCCATGTAGCGGATTGTCCCCACCTGGTAGAAGAAGGAGGAATAGATGGAGGTGTGTGGGATTTAGAAGGGGGGGAAGGAAAATCTGACATATGCTGCATGTTTCAAAGATTTATTCTCCTTCTTCATCTTCCACTATGCTGCAATATAAAGATTTTTCAAGCTTACGTATAAATCCTGCTTCCTCCTCAACACTGACCTCACTTATAGCTGCGTTCTCCTCCTCCCCGTGACGCGCTGGCCTGTTTCCTGTCAGCTTCATGGACAGGCCGAAATCGATGATGACACATGTGCCGTCAGCCTTGACGAGAATATTCCGGCTGTTCAGGTCCCTGTGGGAAACCGCTGGCTTGTACAAGTCTTTATGGATGAAAACCGAGGTGGGGAGGAAACAAGAATGGCAAAGAGAGGATGAGAAGAGGACGCAGGACAAAAGAAATGGGCTAATTTATCTTTCATTAAAAATTTAAGACCGTGCATCGCTCCCAAAATTCTCTGCTTCCCAGATACAGAGTGCTCGGGCTGTTTTTGTGGTATCTGCTAATGAATGATAACATCCAGAAAATCCCTTCATATAGCTTTCCATTCCCCCTCATTACTCATTGTTCACTAGAGCAGGCTGCACTGTCAACAGACACTCTAAACCCTCTAATCTAATCTACAACAATGGGATTAAGACCATATCAGAGCAGCCTCTGCCTGCAGTGCCCTGCTTGCCCAGCAGAGGGTGTAGTGAGGCTGAGGGGGCCCTGGGAGTTGTGGCAGTCACCACGGTTATCTGCCGCCTGCCACTGATGTGCAGGAGGAGTGGGGGAGGATGACGACTGAACCGAAGCCCAAGAGATTCTGCTGTTAGCAGCTACACACAGAGCCCTCTCCTCCTCCTCTGTCACTTCTACGCTCTGCCCATCACTTCAGACTTTCAGAAGGAAAGGACGGCCTGAGCTGGAGACCGCCGCTTGAGTTTGTCACGTACTTGCACAAACAGAAAAAGCTCTCTTCGTTTAGCGGTCTACGCTTTGCACTCTGCTACACGTGAACGTTCTTCTCCCCCTCACTTCTGAGCCTGTTTGATGTGTATCGGTGCTGATGAAGAGGAAGGAGGGGTAGGGCCCGAGCGTAGCTGGCGAGGAAGGAGGTTTGGTGAAGTGAAAGAAAAAAAAACCAAAGAGCCGAGGCTCGGTTGAGCTGTCAGTTCTGCGTCCGAAGACCGATTTCACTGAGCCGCAGCCTTTGCCTTCCTTCCCCCTACTTTGTCTCTCTCTCCATTTTTCGCTCTCTCTGAGGCAAGCTTGAGGCCAGTCTATAAATACCCTTGGCTGGACATGCACGCAGTGTGTGTGTGTGTGTGTGTGTGTGTTAGTCAAAATGCAGGGATGCAAGGTGCTCCAAGCCAAACAGACCCACGTGGAGCTGCAGTGTGCTGGTCCTAAGAAGGCTTACGGCCTTAGAGATGGGATAGCAAGAGAAACACACACAAACACACACACTATTTAAAGCCTTTCTAAATAATCTTAGCTAACTGAGCTAAAGACACAAAACGCTTTCCCATTTTCCACCACAGTTCTTTATATGTGTTTGTGTTTCAGTAACAGATGGAAGCAGCAGCCTTGGAACTTGAGCCTGAGTAAACTGTGAGCAGTTATGTAATTAACTCTGTGTGTGTGTCTGTGTGTGTGTGTGTGTGTGTGCGCTCATATGTCCTCCAGCTCACCTCCTTTGAAGAGCTCTGTGTGCAGGTACGCCAGACCACGGGTGACTGAGTGAGCGAGCCGGCAGCTGCTGACCCAATCGTTGGTCTGGACGCTCAGGTATCGATTCAGAGAGCCCTGAGGAGAACATGAGGGAAAACAGAGGGGAATTAAAGGAAAGAAGGTGCAGGGAGTGAGGGGCAGAGCAGGGATAAACACAGAGAGAGGCTCCATACAGGCCTTGTAGTTGCCTTTGCAGGAGAAGAGCATGAAACGTGTAATTCTGGTTTAAGGATTTGTTGTAAAGACGATGCTGATGTCTTCTGAGGAGTGTCAACAACTCCACAAAAACATTTTTTTCTTTAGAAATTATACGGGATATTATTAATTTCCTTCCTCAATTATCTCCGTCAGCCTCCGTAATCCATTACTGACTGGGCCCCCCGACACATGAACACACGTAAAACCAAACGTACATACATGCGCATACACTTAATCTTTCCTCTCAAAAAAATCAATCACATGGCAACTCACGTATCCGCTAC
>JBBMJY010000017.1:9866433-9899440 GCA_037833715.1 Toxotes lorentzi | reverse complement strand
CTGCTAATAGCTTTGTGTCTCAGAACTGTGTGGGCCTGCATTTGTTTTCTCCCATTCTTTTCTTTGTTGGACATTTTGCACACGATTGTATAAGAGATGATTGTAACTGGGGCATAAAATATCAGATTCCCTCTGGTACATGACACTGCTCCACAAAGAGCTGAGATGTGGTCTATGAAATCCACCTGTATGATGTGCTTTTGTATCTGAGTTAACCACTTTTCATTAAAAAAAAAAACAGATGTTGCACCTTTTGGTAAGAGGAGCACATATTGGATATAATCTATTGTATGACTACAAAATAGATAAATGTTTGTGGCCAGAGTGTGAAAACATGTTCCGTACAGATGGGCTGTGCAGTGGTGGGACTGGGCAGCGGGAAGTCCTCCGTGAAGTTGACATTGCACATGTCGCTCCCGCAGCAGCAGAAGTGGTACGTCCCGTTCTGGATCTGCGGAGGGAGGTTGGTCACCACGCACCGGTCATCGCGGCAACCTTGGTGGTCACCCAGGTGAGTCCAGCAACCTGAGAGAGAGGGGTGACGGAAGACGAGTGAGGATAAAAACTGATTTCTATCCCAGTAATGTGGCGACTATCATTTAATGCATGCTCCATTAAATTTGGCCTACGTGAACAGATACAGCGAAATTTTCAAGTTCTTTGAAGTCGACTTCAAGCAACATACTGATAAAATATTTGTCAGTGACACATTAAAGCCCTGCTGGAGCAAAGGAACGTACTATTTTTGACTGCCCTATTTTGCATGAATATATATTCCCGAAAAAATCGTATTTGTTTGGTGTAATCAAAAACAAGTTCTATGTCTAATATCAATTAAATATTATTCTGTGGCTCTCTACAGGCATACAGTTTTCACAACACTGTTTATTGTTCCTCTTGGATGGAGATGAAACCCCTGAGAAAAGTACTATTTGACCCTCTCCTGAACAAACCTGACTCAAACACTGAATGCGTGTACACAGAAAAGCACTCAAGAGGACATTTATAGTAGCTGTAGGGATCTGTGTATCCACCCTGTAAAACTATAGTAAGCGTATAATCCTGACAGGAAAACAAGCCCGTTCTGACTTCCTTTCAATATCTGTACGTGAAGCGAAGCTGCAGCTTCTCCCATCCTACCTTGTTTGACCAGTCGCACTTCACCCGGAGGACTTTTCTCCCACAGGCCAAAACAGTGGCTGCCCTTGGCACATCTGATGGTGGTGTTCTCTGGGGAGACCCGGCCTTCGCCCCCTGCCACTCGCTCTACCTCCCACTGCTGCTGCTGGTCCGTGAAGGCACATTCCCTTTCCTCGCCCTGCGCCGCTGTGGACAGACGGAGGGGTCGGAGATGAGTCGAATGAATTGAATTTTTGGGCAAAAGAGGGCTGAGTTTTGCAGCAGCGACAAAATGAATGACAAAAAGGCAGGCACGTCAAATTTTAAGATGGAGGCAGTTTGCGAATTGTTTATGAGCATCTGTAGTGAGGAGAGCGGGAAAGAGACAGCTCATTAATTTATGCCATTTCTCTCTATCGATTAGTGTCTCATTCCACCGACACACTAACACTTTTAATGTGCACATTTAGAAGAAAAATCTCAGCCTGATGTTGATGCAAATTTAAAGACCCTCACATCAACCCTTCCTTAACACCACATGCACATACACACATATTTACACAACATAATCTCATTAAATACCGACACATACACATATTTCTTGTCAGCTAAAGCAGCTACAGAGACACATTAATACTGCTCTGTCTGTCTATACAGGAAGAATCCACAGATGAAAAACAGCAGCTTGCCTGCACAGACTGCTGCCTCTCACAAACCAAAAGATCAATAGAAATACCAATTTAAACTCTAGCCTGAAGGACATAACACAAACACATACAGAGATGCAGAGGAAAAGTGGACATTAGGGCTGAAAACAATCCTAACAAAAAAAAAAGAAAAGAAAAAAAAAAAAAAAACGCCCAGACTGCAGGAAGACCATGAAAACACACTGCGGAGAAATGACTTCATAAAATGACACACAAGCTCTCATCTCATATTTAACGAATTCATCGCATTTATACACCGAACTGGCCAAAGTTTGCTTTCTATGTTTACAGAAAATATGGACGGAATTCAGTATGTGTTTTGAGTGAAAGGAAAAGCCCGACTGTGTCCAGTTGTGAAATGGAATTCGCAGTGAACGTCTGGGACAGTGAGAGCCATGCCAGGAAGAAATAGTTTGAGCCAATGTCAGAGTGTGTGTTTGTGTACACGGCTTGTGTTGTGGGTAATTTCAGATAAGGGAAACATGACGTGCCAGTTTGTTTCCCTTACTCCCAGCTCCTCCCTTTCCTCCATCCAGGAAGGGGGGCGGGGTGGTTTGAGGGTGGGGAGTCTGCTTTGGAGGGGGAGGGGAGGGTGGCTGTGCTCTGCCCAAGGTCAAGCTAGCCTGTGTGGGCAGTGGGTGACGCGATGGAGTGGTAGCTCTGCTGGGCACCGAGCCAACTTTCCTCCTCTGCTCCCATCCACAGATAAAGCTATCAACCCTGGCCTACTGTGAGCCTCGGCTGCCCTCAACCTGTGGGCCTCTACTGCTTACTGTTCTGTGGGACTGCATTTGCAACTGGGGGAGGCCTGCATGCTGTGTACATGCAGAACGGGATTGGAGTTCAAACTATGGGTTAAATATGTGCAGGAAACTGAATTTCAATGAGCTGCCGACGCCACTGCCAGATTTGGTGGTTAGAATCCCGGTGAGGCAGACGATCCTCCGCTTGCTTTATTTTCCAGCACATGAAAAAGCTCTGGGTTAACATGACAACCAAATCTTACATACACTACATTACTATCCTATTCATTATGTCTTACTGCACATGCCTTCATCATGTGTACAGAGTTAAACAGCTGAAAATACATTTAAAGAGATCATCTAATTCCAACCTGCTATCAGTACCATTGTAATCTGTCTGATACAAGATAATATGAGAAGCTCATGCACCATGAAAGCTTTAACTCTGAATTTTGAATTGTATTGTGGTTTAGAGACACTATGCACTTTCCCTGACTGTAACTCTTCTTTTTTTTTTGTATTCATTTCTTGGTAGCAGCCACTTCTAACAAGGTACAAGGCTAAACATAATGCCAGCCTCAACAATAATCTTTTCTGCCTTGAATATGCTTCCTTTCTAATTACCCGGAGCCAGCAATCGAGGGGGGGTGGGCGGCGAAACTTAAGACATGAGTTGAAGAGGAGGAACTCTAGTAAAAGGAGGAGAAACATAAAGGAACAATAGAAGGAAGTACAGAGCAAGTGACAACACCCATATACAGGATGGGTAAGCAGAAATCTATAGAGCAGAGTATCCCCTGTCTGTCTCTGTACACTGATTAATTATTAATATTTTTACCGCAATTGAAGGCTATGAAATGAAAAACCCCATAATAATGCTCGCTCTGCAAGAGCTCTTGTGTGTAAAGTAGAAAAAGAAAGAAAAGAAGTAGCAGATAAAAGGCTTAGTTTTGATCTAGAAATTGATTTAGGGTTTTCATTCACAAGTATGATTGATTTTCTTTTTTTTGCATTTCATTGTCGCAAGGGAAAAAGTTATTCCAGTGCATTTTTGCTGCATCAATGCAAAGCAAACAAGCAGTGCCTTCATATAAACAGTACTAAATGTGTGGTAGGTGTTAAGCATTGTGATTATAATGAATATGGGGAGCCCTCTACTTTGGCTCGTGTCACCTAAGGTGGAGTACAGTGCCAAAAAATATGTCCACAATCCCCTAACCCTTCACCCCCACCCGACTTCAACCCGTGACCGGCTGTCTGACTGAAATAACATTATGACACACTGACTGACGTGCAACACATTAAATAGTTTCATTGTGCCGGCACGGCTGCACATAACAAGCATGCATGAGATAAATGGAGAGCACGGACTGATCGCACAGAAGCTTCTTTAATTCTCCACTTCCTCCTGACAGTTAACAGCAAAAAAAAAGAAAAAAAAGAAAAAAGAAAAAGAGGCCATTCACCCTCTGAAATATATTTATTAGATTTAGAAGCTCAAACCCCACACACAAAAAAAGAGGATGAGGACAGTGTAGCATGGGATGGAGCTCAAACCCTGGCAGAGCAGGCTTTACTCATTTGCCACCATGGGAGCACACCTGTAGCTGGTTTTCATTGGTTTGTCTGCAGCTCTGCTTGGCCGTGATTGGTTCTTTGACCAAATTCTGTCTTTCTGGTTGGATGCCAATCTCTGTGTTTATCTCTGATAGGCCGTTGCAGCCTGTGCTCCTGGTTCTGCTCTGTAGAGCTTGAATGTGTGATCTTGGCTTCCACTGCAGTATTGGATTGTGGGTCAGAGTATGCAGGCAAGGCCAGTGGACTGAGGCAGATGAGAGAGAGAGAGAGAGAGGGGGAAAGACAGAGAGGGAGAGAGAGAGGGTAGTCATATCAAAAGGCTTCGGAGTAGTTTTCTGCTCCAAGCCTGTTCATTGGATGATGGCGGGCACTGCTGAGTGTTTACCCATGGCCCAGTTATTTGCTAATCCCCCTCCAATTGGCCTTCGGTGCACCCTCCCACCCACTCGGACTAGCCCCTTCCCCTCAGCCTCACTGCTAAAAAACAACAGCGATCTAATCTGGCTCTCTCCTTCCCACTGCCAAGGCCCACAGGAGCGATGCAAGACACGGCAGTCTGAGACTTGATTAAAAGTCACCCAGTGCACTGACGTGTCGGCTGTTTTCTCCCCACAGCTGGTTATGAGTTCACATCCAAGATTAGAGACAGAAACGTGGGGTGGGAGGGGGTGGGGAGGGAAAAAAAAAAGAAAGTAGTGGAGGCTCTCTTGACTAAAGGCTGAAACGTGCTTGATGCACCCGTGCACGCCCCATCTCCTCAGCAGACATGCGTGCACTGTCCGCAGCCGCTGAAGTAAACAGTTTGTGCTCTCTTGCTTGGGCTTTCACAGGGAGAGCTGCTGTAATGCTACCACGTAGAGTATTTGTGCAGTTCTGATTCAGTGTCCGGAACAAAAACCCAAGCTTTTAAACACAGCCCTGCTTCTCTCTGGGTGTTGTTTCATTTTGCCGACGAGCACAGCCCTGAGAACCTGCTGCCGGCAATGTGCCACCATGCGCGGCTGGTGCATCCACAGAGGGAAAATGCTTAAAATGTAAAGAGGCACTATCTGTGCCCATGTGCACGGCGTTCTCATTATCGCAAAAGCTCAAGCTGCTGTGCTCCGACAGCCATCAGAGGCATGTATCAGCTCTAATCGTGCCTGCTGCTGCTGTTTGGGTGCATGCTTGTTGCTGAGGTGGGATGGATGGGATTCAAGGGTATTTGCTGACACCCCCAATTTTCCAAGTCCCCTGGCTGAATTTAAAGATGTGGGAGGGGGAGGGGGGTGTGTGGGCTTTAATCTATCCCATCTGTTACCCTGGGACCCCCCCACCCCCACCCCCTTAAAAACACCACCACTCTGTCTGTGTCTGTCTGGGTCTGGTACAGTTATGCTAATCCAGGGGCTTATACTACCCTCAAAGCTTAGAGGCCTCCATTATTGACCATGATGCATTTATACCAAAATCTGCCTCCCTCCCTCCCTCCCTCCCCTTCTCCTCTATACCTTAACTTTCCTGAATATGTGATGAAAACACAGATGACATCGTGCCCAAAGTGGTGTTTGCTATTACGCTGTGGGGGGTATAATCTCAGATTATTTATGAACAAGCAAAAGTTTTGTTGTAGGCTGTGTCTGAATTAAGTCTTTGTTTATGACAACATCATTTCCTTGTTGCATAAATGAACAAATAGTGCAGGCCCTATGGGCTACACATGAGCTCAACAAGCTGGGCTTCCCCCCCTCACGTCCATCCACTTCACTGGAGGCCTGTGGTTGTCTGGTATGATGGGGTTTCACCTGTTCTGTGAGAGCTGAGCGGTGTTGTGATGTCGTGGCAGACTAAAACCTCCCCTCTTTGAAAAGAGTAAAGCCGAAACAACTCAAGCTCATCAAGAGACAAATGTACTGCAGAGTAATCTGATAATCATTGAATCATTTTTATTTACAAGTAGAACAACAACCTATATATCAGCTGATAAAAGGGTTTTGTTTCCAGGATGCCTCTTTTTTTCACCATTGCTTGTTTGTAATACCTTATTCTGCTGCTGCACAGAAACATGTAAGGCTTAAAATATACATACAGGGGACAACTACAGAAACAGAGCAACGGCCACAGATTTGTCCTCCCAGCTACCAGGAAATATCAAAACAAAACCAATCTGAGCCGTGCAGTTGCTAGAAAATACTCATCTTTTTTTTAATATATCCATCCATAAAAATACACAACCCCCCTAACCAAAATAGTTCAGTCCATACTCTGAGCAACATTGCACACTCTAGACTTATTGTCTCTGCTAGTCAAGGAGAACACTTCGTGTTAATCATAGGCTGTCACTCTGAGTTACCATCTCAAGGCTGCACCTTTTGTTTTCTAAAACATCCACTAATTTCTCCTTTTTGCCAAACCAGAAGGTCGACCGAACACTGCTCTATTGTATCTCGCTCTGCTTTTACCTCCGCTCCGAGCTCAAACCAAGGTGCTAAGAGAAACATTGATTTTTTTTTTTCCATTTCATAGAGTACAAGGCTATAGCAGTATTACACACCCCTCCACTCCCTCATTCATCGGACTGTTTCTATCTGCAGTCAGTGTCATCTCTTCTCACAGAATAATGGATACCTGACACAATTTCTCATGATGTGGACTGAGTGCAAACTATTATTGAATCAAAGGAGGTGTAGTGCTTTTATATCCTATAGCCTCTGCGACTACTTCCTTCCTTTGCAGTCCAAATCGCATTGTTCCAGTTGTGCAAATACTGATGCAAAACTGCTGACTCAGAATAAACAGACCTCATTTTATTAGCCCTATTTTTATTTACTCCTACACCCTGATTGCCTTTCAGTTTTACACCTAATTTTAGCATTTTTTGCACTACTTCTACTCATTTCCAATCCTTGTGTTTACCTCCAGAGGAATGCTGCATCACATCCTGAGAAGACCACAATGCACATTCAGCAGTCTAGCTTTAAAGCCAGTGGTTATGCATCTTGATATTTTGGGACCCTGGGTTTTGGGAGAAACCAGCAACATTTACGTCACACACATGTTTACACCACTGATGTATAAAATTAGTTTCTATACCTTGATTCGTTCTGATGATTGTGCTGATAACAGCTATAGCCCTTGCTTTCCAGGATTTTAAAATGTTTCTGCTAAAATCTGTCACCAAGGCAAATCCCTCAGTATTTATTGTACTTGGCATTTAAGTAATTCTGATTCATCCTCATCTTGGTCTTCTCCAACCAGCCTTGCTATTAAAAAGTGACTAGATGCCAGGGCTGACAACAGCCTGCACCTGGCTCACCAAATTCTGTAGGTTCCCATCCAAGCTCCCCAACAGACTCGCAGAGCGTGGGTCTGTAATCTCAGGCCAATAATTTCACTTTTTATTTAGCTGCTGATGTGACAGCATGAAGAATCCCCCGTGGCCCCGGGGCGGCTGGAGAGAGAGACGGCCCGGTTGGGCTAACAGTTGGCCTGTCTACGCCACAGTATGGGGCCCACAAGACACAGCTTCACGGTTTGGACAAGCAGAGCAAATGAGCATTCCATTTTATGCTATGGTATAATACTTCTGCTCTAATCCTCTTTGGACCCCCAAACCTCCAGCTTACCTGGGGCAGCAGTAAAAACAGGGCCTGAATGTGATTTGTGACATACATTTAGAGAATGAATATGTATCGAGGTAGGAGTTTACTTGAAAAGAATTTGGGGTAGAGGAAACTAATAGCACTACTTAAGAACACCTGTGGTCACGCCGCAGGTAGCGTCTGCAGGCTTGTGCCATGTTTGGAACTGTTTCTACTCCAGATTTTGGAGCAGCAGGCGTACACCCACACGCTGATTAGTCACAGGGGACAGGGAGCGGAAGGACGACCCGAGCTCAGCTGCAAACAGGTTAAACACGTGGCAGTTGGGAGGAAATTAACAATAATTTGAAAAAGAAATTAACAAAGGTAATAAGCAAGTCGGGGGAAAGGCAATAATGTTGCTGAGAGGAAGGGAACGGAAAGGTGCCGGATCAGAGAGATGACTAACATGCCCCCGGAGACTATTAGGCCCTTCGCTTCCTCTTATCATTATCCATACAAGTACCATCCCCAAAAACAGGCAAGTGGGATATCTCTGCTTTGCATTTGTGAAACAGCAGCACAGAGCCAGAGGTTTGTCTCCTGTCTCTTTACAGTCATTACACCAACAAAGTCTGACCGCAACCCTAATTAATTTTGCACAGTACAACGATTTGGATTTATTGGCTGTTTACATGGTGCGCATGCATTTAAGTATCCATTAATCATCCTAGTACTGATTATTGAGTGAATATGTCAATCCTCTTCCCGTCACCGTAGTCGTTAAACCGCTCCAGGGGACTCCTAATTTGCATGTCTCATAAAGGTGAGCTTATCAAGGCAATAATATCTTGTGATGAGAAATCTTTCGGTGTGTTTGCGGAGGGGATAAATTACAGCTTTATGTTTTGCTGATTATTATGATGTGGGATGAAAATCTGCACCCGAATACCCCACCACCACCACCACCACACACACACACACACCCCCACTACTCAACTGATCCTACGTCACAACCTGACAGCTCATTTCTTTCGAAAATGCTTCATGTCCCGCTCTCACCACCGAATCAGCCTCTTCCATACCTTAAGCTAAAATATTCAAGTTTTCCCTCCTCACCTTTTCTTTCTTTTTCAGCAACGCAAGGTTAACAATTACAGCGCTTGTTTGTTATTACATTAAAGTGGGAAATTAAAAAAAACTACCACTTGTCTGTCAAATGCAAATAAGGACATAGTCTCTCAGCACTATCAGCATTAAATAATGAGCACACTCACACCGAGGATTCAAATTTCACTCCACACTCAAATATTTCCCTCTGCTATAGCAGTTATTATTCTGAAGCTTCTGATAATACCCTGTCTATGAACATATGGAGGAGCCACAACAATAACACACACTCAGAGAAATGATAATACATTATTAACAAGCTGTTTACACACAAATTCACACCCACACACTCAGCTTTAACACCGGATGAGGAAACCAGGCTACAAATGACCACTTATTCTGGAGCACACAGCCAAAGCCTGAGTACCATGTTGAGCCTTTATCACCTGAACTACCCATCTTGTAAAATACCATTGCAGTCTTCCCACACATTCCACCTTTTTTTTTTACCCCCTGCATGCACTGTTCCTCCACCTCTGTGCAGCCCTGCTACTATCTTATCATGCTCAAGGTCTCACAGAAGCCTGGCTTCAGCCCAAAGTCTTGAACAGGGGGCACAACTTGGCAGACAAGGACTGCGGTATGTTTGGCAGTGTTTTTCCAGGCCTTTGTACACAGAATGATTAAAAGGAGCCAGGGGTGCATTTGCTGCCCTGTTCAAGAGGCCATATCTGAGAAGGTTTACTTTACCACAATGAGATGAGCTCCACAGAAATGAGCCAGGAAGACAACAAGATGGAAAGGACAGATAAGGGGGACAGACAGACAGGCAGACAAACAAACACACAACGAGTACATGACGATTTAAGATGTCTGATACTGTCCTCGCTATAGGGAGGATGACAAAATAACTGAACAAAAACAACACTGCAGCTGTAACAGTGTAAAGACCATCATTTGGGTTGAAACTAAAGTAGCTCACATTAATGCATTCAAGCGACATCTGCACCCAAATCCGTTACATGGACGAAAGAGACAGCGGAAACCAACAGGAAAACATTAAATGTTTATAGGATGCACGTTTCTCTATTTCCAAAGGGAATAAATGCACTAATAACCCACTCACCGGCCACAGAAGTTAGGAAAATAGTCAGGCAAAACCCGAATTTAGCGAGTGATTTCATGGTGATTCGGCCCACAGCCATGACAGTGAACATCGACTTTGGTCTTGTAGTTGGAGCTCCCACCAAGTCCCGTTTTACTTGTTCTGGTCCTCTTCTTCCTCGGGTACCACTTTGTTTTCACCCCCTTTTCCTCACGTCAGCTCAATAACTTGAACTGCTCTCTCAGGTAAGGAACAACACATTGAGAATTGATGCGAGCAAAAAAATGGTGTAGTGGTTGGGGTAGCTTGAAGTGTTTTGATAACCAACGTTAACTGCCAACGAAAGTTAAGTTAGTCCCGCAATTGAGTCCAGCAGATAAACCAAGCAGCTAACTTGTTTTTCGGACCTGCCATGTACAACTAGCCTGCGAACAACGTCCATATCTGCTA
Source organism: Toxotes lorentzi (assembly GCA_037833715.1). Classification (NCBI taxonomy): domain Eukaryota; kingdom Metazoa; phylum Chordata; class Actinopteri; family Toxotidae; genus Toxotes; species Toxotes lorentzi. The sequence goes on along the minus strand of JBBMJY010000017.1, from coordinate 9,889,068 downwards.
GCTAACATGCTAGCTGCCTAAGGTGACTGTCTGGTACTAGAAAACTTAGGCAAAGAAGGTTAATAACGCATGAATAACCGACGTACAACTAATTCGTTCACATACAGACCAATCGCAGTTGTACACTTCCAAAAACCGTCCTCTCTCTCGACACAACACGCAGGAATTTTGGCATTTAAACCTTAGCCAGTTAGCTCGGTTGGGTTGTAAGCTGACTGGTTGAAGCTAACAGCCTAATAGCTAGCCAGTTAGTTTGTCGCGTCCCATCATATTTCACGATCTTCGTTGGGGGAGAAAATAATTCACAAGTAAACGGCGTCCACGGTGAGCTTTTCTGGTTTGCGACTGACGGAGATCATTACTCCGATTGTTGGCAGACGATGGAGTCTGGTCTTCGGCAGCGCTTGGCATTGACGGTTTGGAGCTCCGCTGGGCAGACAGACAGACAGGCAGGGCGGCTGGGAACGCCTCGTTTGCAGGCTTGTCTCGACCGCTCGTCTCCGGTATCAGGTTGCTGTGGGTTGGTGTTGGGGGTGGAGGACAGTCCTACGCTGCCGGGAGGGGTGCTACAGCGCCGCTGTTCCGCAGACTATGGATACAACATCCCGGAGAAAAAATGCTGCATTCAAGCCCTGTTATTGAGTTTTTATTTCGCCACTGTACCCGTAGAGATTTGCTCAAAGATTATGAGAAATGGCTGCCAGTAGGATTCTACATTTTCATCGGATGACTGAGCTATAACTGAAACGTTTGAATCACGGATAGTTCATGTAAAAGCTCAGTTAAAAAGTTGCTAAATAACAAATGGTTCAGGGTGTTAACATGGGCAGAATAGCCTAACCCAAATGTGTAACGCCTGCATTTTACTGCAAATACCCAATGAACAATGTCCCAACAATTTACCCATCTATTTTAAAAATAATAAAACATCGAGAGTAATTCACTAAGTTTACAATATTTCACAATATTTTCCGATTTCTACTTAAGGCAACACACGTTTAGCTAACCATAAGTGGGACTCTACTACCACCGTGTGATCACATAACGTTATAGACAGCTTAAGTCCTAAAGCACAGATTGCCTGGCTAAAACAATAATTATTCCAGTAGATGGCAATGTTAGCGTGTGCCTGCGGCTAAATTGTGCGGACTGCAGTTATATAACCTCAAAATAGTATTTATTTTAGCTTTAACATGCTATTTTATGCGCCCTGTTTTTTTTTTAACAACAATTAAGGCATTGATTGCTCCCTAACTCTGCTTTGTTATTTCTAACTCTGTTGCAGAAACATTACACTGATCCAGAAAACAACACAAAGTGCTGTTTGGACGCTATAAAGTCACCGCTGAGTGTCTCAGAGCCATGTTTTAGAAACAATGCACTCATGTTATATACAGCATGTTATATACTGCAAACAGCCTCTAAGTGTGATGGAAGGATTAGTTTACAGTGCTGCCCCACGGGGCATTATTACACCGAGGAAGGGGGGCGTGACAGTTGCGCAAGGGACCTCCGCCGACGGGACAGCGCACAGCAGGCTTTGGATCTTGCTCTCCGGTTGCTGTTGACCAGAGAAGTCATCTTCTGGTATCAAGCTCATCGATGTGTACTATGACTGAGTTGATATAAAGTTGAAGAGAAGCGTAATGGCAGGATAAAACAGCGACGGTGCGCATTTACGCACGCCGGACACCTCCGCCGGCTGGAGAGCTGGATTGTAGCCTTCGCAGCGCCGCTTGGAACAGCCCTGATATTCTGGACTTCTAGATACCTGGCCGTCTGATGTCAGGTGGATTATACTATGGCTTCTGCTCCACCTGAGGCAAGGAAGTTTGCTCGGGGACTCAACAAACCCGGCACCGCCGCAGAGCTGAGGCAAAGCGTGTCCGAGGCGGTCAGGACATCAGTGCTGATGGTAAGATAGACAGCTCAAATCTTATGCACTCACATAAGAACACCGAATTCACATAATCGCTATATAATACATCATATATAACAGACTTTCCTTCCATCCATAAGGAGGTCAAAGGTCGGCTACAGAACAGCATTTGGTACAAAATTCAAGGCCTTGCTCAAAGGCAGTGCCACACCATTGTCTTTTTAGTTAAAAGCTGGAGCATTTATTAAATGCTAAAACATTCACCAGTCATCGTTTGTGAAATATGAATATGTACACATTCCCTGTTGTCTGACTCTGCTGGGTGTCTATTGTTACAACTTTCCCAAAGGGTTGCCAGGTAACTGAAATATACACCGCCAGCTCTAAAGGGACATGAACGACAACACACACACACACACACACACACACACTAATGCATGCACACTGTAGTTTGTCCTGTCATCTGACCCCCTCAGGTGCACTTTGCAACCAGATAGGTTTGACAGAAACAGCTGAACAATGACAAAGGTAAAAATGGCCAAAGCTGTTCCCTCTTGACTGTAGATTGTGTTTTATTGTCTCTGTACTGACTGTGGCTCAGTTTATCTTCTGTCATCTGCTCATCCTTGGAGACTTGTCTTGCACTGATGTGACTAACCCTGTGGCTGTGTCTTGTTGCGTAATGGTGATCAATATGCCATTTTTCTGCAACTAATGGCTTTTGCTGTCAATTACGGCTGCTGCCTCTCTCCACGGCCCCAGTGTGCTTACTGATCACATAATGAAGTCATCCAAAGACACACACAGACAGTTCAGTCTCTTAGTTAAAATAAAGAATATAGTTGAAGTATACATTTTGATGCACTGAGAAGTAAAATTCCCATGATGCAACAACCATAGATTTTTTTATTTTTTTTGGTCTAAATTAGTCTCAAGGCCCAGGCTGATATAACGCTAATGACATCACTCTGACAATAACAGGGTTATTTTCTCAGATTTGACAAAGCTCTCGCAAAGCCATAGAAGACATTATATAGCTGTTTTCACAGGCAGAGTAGTAATCCCCACGATGTCTTTTATGTGTGTGCACTTGGTGGAGTCCTTTAACTGACTTTGATACATTTAGTTTGGGCTGAGTTAGCGGGAATGGAAACTTAAAGCGGTCAGAGACTGCTTTTTGTATCTTTAAGGTGAATCAGAGGGTATGCATTCAGGCCTAATTATGCTCCTGTTATGGCACATCTGAGAAAAATGTGCTTCTCATGTATCTCTATTTTTAACTGTGTACTTCTGGTGCAGCTGTTTCCCCTGCCCACTTGACATGGAGCCGACATGCTGGTATGGTAAAAGCAAATATGTACTGTATATAAGCTGGACATCAAAGCTTTGCCTCACCAACTCAAATTCCACCCAGCGAGAAGCAGGCAGGACTTTAGTGTGTGTATTAACTGGCATAATGCAAACTTATCAAGCTATTTTTTTAAAGGTTTAAACCAGAAGGATGCAGGAATTAGAAAGCAGGATGTATTCTGGAAATGAAGCACAGGTGTTAAATATCATACCTGCTTCTCTTCCTGGTATACACAATCTATTATTTAGTCTCAATCTCCATCTCCGCACTTGGCAATTATGTCATAGTAGCCTATTAATTCTGTCAGTGTGTGGAGTGGCATAATGGATGTCAGATCAGATCTCTGGGCCTTATTTAATAATGGATGAGATGATGGTAGGTGTCCTGGCTATTTTTAAACTTGCCCTCTTTCTCTTCTGTAACTTGGTGTCACACTAAGTACCCAGGAGACCATCAATTATGAATTATGAATTCCTGCATATGTGACAAATCATCTAGATTCAAGACTGAAGCCAGACCAGGGACCGAGCTGGAAGCTTCTACACACACCATATTCACTGCAGGTGTGGCTGGCTCTCAGCTATACCTTAGTAAACAAAGTGGAAGCCAAGCAGTAGAGCAGTAAAGGCAGCCCCTGCAGATTTAATAATCACTTCCAATTGCGGGAAATGCTTGCTTACAGTTTGTTTTTCTTTTTTTTCTTTTTACCTCTTTCTGCCCTCTGCTGCCTCGCTGAATGAGTCTTTACTCATTTCTTCTTGCACACATATACAAATATGCTATAGAAAATGCATCCAAACAAATCTAAACGAGACTCTGACAACTTTCCACTCCTGTCCACTGTTTCCCCCTAAAATAGACACACAAAGCATTGGGCATGAGAAACGCTAACCCTGTAATGTGTATGCTGAGACCTTAATACCACTGCCCATTTATAGTCGGTTAAGACCAGTGGTCAGAACAGTGGAACTTCACTTAAGAGTGAATTCCACTCCAGAGGATTTGGTCTGATTAGACCATAAAAAAAAACCTGGTGGAGATAATCTGCAGATTTGCACACGCTTTAGCACTGCTGACCTATATGTATGTCATGATACTGGAGCTGAATGATGAAGCGGGCCGTTTGTTGTCTGCTGGGTTTGTGGTTGAGTCCCGAGTCACTGCTGCCGATAGCTGAGGCTAGAGCTTTTCTAGCCATGTTTGGGCTTTTGGGTTTCCATGTCTTCTTTATTTAGGTTCCATGTATGTTAACACCCACGGCCAGTCTGACATGTTTGTATATGTAGAGTGTCATTTGTCTGCCTCTGAGCCTTAAACTTCATTTCTCCTTTCAGAATGACAGAAAACAGCAAGGCTCAGCATCACCATGATACAAAATTCCTGCTTCGTGACATGATTTTGATTTGGTGCCAGTTTCCTCCAAATTCACCAAACAGCGCTGTCATCATTCTTCAGAGCCCGCAGGCTCGTAAACGAAAAAGTCTGTTCTTGTTTGAGCACCACATCATTTTTATTGGATAGTGGCTGTGTGTTTTTGTTTCTGCTTCTTGGCCCACAGTGTTGATTCAAGCGAGCGTGTAAGGCAGATTTCAGCTTGTTGCAACATCTTTCGTGTTTTTAGGTTTCTTTGCTGTTTGTTGGAAGAATCTGGCTTAGGTTTAGCAGACAACAGCATTATAGTCAGTAGTAAGTAAGTTTAGTAGACTGTTGCATAGGCTTAAACTGAATTAAGCTTATGGAATAGTGCAATAGTAACATGATTTTGTCGTGGAGTGTTGTACCAGGACTGCTGAACTTTTAAAGGGGTAGTCCAGCAATTAAATGCAGATATCATGACTTTTAATAGAATAAAAGGGTCAATCTCCAAAAGCATTAGAACCTCAGCTTCCCATAATGCAACCAATAGTATATTTGGTCAGACCCTCCCTGCCTAGTGAAAACCTGCACCATTCGAACTTTGCTCCTTCAGTTTGTAATGCAGTCTTTAACAAAGCTGCTATTTCAGTCAGCAGTGCAGCTCTGTCTGCAAAAAATTGGGCAGTGACCATAAAAATTTCCTCCCAATTGACCCAATTGACACACCAGCACATCCAGCTCTCTGCTGCACGTGTAGACTGTAGTGTGGAAAACATTCACGGTCCTTTTGGCTTTTTCCGAATCCTTCCATGTGAAAGTTAGCTAGAGATAGGTAGAATTAGAGCACGTTAACCAGTGGCCTAGTTCGAAAATAATAGAAACAAAGGCAGCTGCAGTGTGCTAGTTTTTCACATTACTGGTTAGTTAGCCTTGAAGAGCAATGAACTCAGCCAAAACCTTGTTTCTGGGCAGAGTTTCTTTCTTTTAATCAGTGTGCACAAGGCTCTAGCTCCAGTTTGCCAGAATACCTGCAGGCTTTTCACGAGCTCCAACACACAAGTGTAACTCACATTCTGCTCTAACAGTCATTATTGTTTGCCTGAATTTAGGTCCCCAATGAGAATACTGACACATTTTCTCAAGGTGAGGAGAAGAGTCACAGTTAAAGCTGGACTGTGTATAGTAAAAGCTCTCTTTTAGACATAACTTTATATAGATTTCCTTGAACTAAAACCAACCAAAGAACAATTGAAAAAAAAAAAAAAAAAACTTGCTCAGACTCTCAAATCATCAAATAAAAAGTATTTTCTCTTGATAATTGTGGGAGAGAAAATCCAGCATGGCTAATCCAGTAATGAGAAATGTGGTTTCTTTCTGAGTCACAAACATTTTAATCAGTGTGTTAATATAATCACTGAATGAATTCGCTCTATCTGCATACAGACAATAATAAAACTCGGAGTCGATTAAACCTCTCAGACCACAGATAGTTTTTCCAAGCCCCTTACGTCAAACCGCTGCAGTGAACACTGGCTTGCCGCTCCGTGGACTGAATCATGGCTCTGCTTTGCATGCTGGGTCACATTACGCTACGTTTTTGTTTGCTCTGATTCGTGTTGATGTCGGTGAGGACGGTTTCCAAAATCTATTTGAAGAGATGAGGTAAGAACCATCGTCTGGCCTTTCTTTTTTTTTTTTCCAGTGAGTCATCAGGCCTCGGTGTTGTTGCAGTGTTAGGAGCAGCCTGTGGGAGGCAGCAGCGATGCATATCTTCACCTCTGGCACTCTGTCCTATATCTTAGAGATAGTGAGGAGAAACAATCATCCTGTAAGAATCTCAGCACCGCAACATGTAGAGACAAAGACTTGTGTGAAGAAGCTCTTGTGTGTGTATTTAGCTTTTCCTCTTTACATTCACATTCATTGGTCATGGATATAAGGGTTTTTACTTAGTGATTCACTCTTTGTTGTAAATCAAAGTGTGGTTTGATATATTTGGTTTATGAGATGAGAAAAACAGTGATGTTTCTTAGCATGAGAGGTGACTCTCATGCTGCGTCTTTACCTTCTGCGTCTTTACCTTCTGTTGCCAGGAAACCAACCTTGAACTCTCATATTTAATTGCTATCTGTATTTTCAGAATAGAAGACTGTGTGTTGTTCAGAGTTCATTAAAAAAGTCAACATTTTTGGTCCAGGGCTGCGAATGCATAAAAAACCCCATAAATTTTATGAACTAAATTTATAGATGTACTACTCTGTTTTGTGGATTTGAAGATGAGCATCTGAGAAGAGCATTATGTCTGCTTTGCTGAATGAGGGCCATTTTATCTTTTCCACTGCATTCTGTTTTTTTTTTTTTTTTTTTTAATAACAGCACATGGAAACAACTAATACATGCCTTTCGTGGATTCTCATCAAATAATTTTGGGGTCTTGTGCAACGTCTCCCTGGTTTGCAGATTTCTGTGTGAAAAGGTTATCGGGTGCATTACGGGGTGCAGTTTGGATTTCATTAGATTAATGCGTCCTCTGAGGGCCGGGCCTAATGTAATGGAGAATGGAGAATAGCTGCTGAGGCTTTTTGAACGGGCCGGAAAATAATCCAATGAAAGAAGCTGATTAACAGCCTTAAAGGGAAACTCCAACAATTTTAAATGTGGAGTTTATCCCAAGAAAATACTATGAAAACAGTTGGATAAAGTTTTCTGTGGCTCTTAGAGATTTATTTGATCTTTTACATAGCATCAAATATTATCCTGTTATTGTCATTAATGGCCATTATACCGTAAAAGTTACATAGGCTTCTTTAAAGTTAATCATTTTCTATCTCTTTAAGCAGAATTCTAATTACTGATTCTACTTGGTGGTTTCCTTTTTTTCTTTTTTAACATGACTCTACTTCGTCGTGGTCATTTTGCTTCTGTATCTGTTAGGTATTTAGGTGAGTGTGTCAACCACTGATGAAATATTTACACCAGCTGCCGGAGAGAAGCAGAAGAAAATCCAGGAAATTGTTTGTATGCATTTAAATTAGTCTCACATTAAAACAAGCCTGTATCCTTGAGCTAAAGCTCTTGCTTCAGGATAGAGGATGTGTGGACACTGTGACATTAATAAGATGATCTGCAGAGGGTTGTCACGTTTGTCCTGGTTGTCCTATGACGCACCAGCCTTGATGGGTACAGCCTATGAAGTGTTAATAGCTGTGGGGGGGGGCTGGACACAGGGGTCAAGAGAGGTTAAAAATGTCTTTTTATCTTTGAGTCCACGTAAATGACATCAGAGGGATGACTACATCGCTTGTAATTTCATTGTCAGTAGGAGAAAGAGGAAGGAGGGAAAGAGTAAAACATTGTCTGCAGTAGCTGCTTTGTGTGCATGTGTGTGTGGGTGAGTCTGTGTGTGTGTGTCTTTGTTGCCAACAGTATGCTTTTACTGTTGACAAAGCATGCAGAGTCAGAGAAATGACTGAGCTGTGAGGGCGAGGGAGGGACAGAGCCTGCTGTGAGAGAGAGAGGGAGAGAAGAAGAGAGCGAGGGAGGAGAGGAGAAGTGAAAGTGACAGGCATGAGTGAGGGAGAGCCAGGCTGAGAAAAGAGGGAGAGAAAGCAAACCGGCGAAGAGGGGGCAGGAGGAGAACGCAGAGTAAGACCATCTGAGCATCCTTATCCCCCAGCAGAAGGAAGGAGGAAGGAAGAGGAGTCGAAGAGTCAACGCCCTGCTGTGAGTGAATGAGCGGCTCAGCTCCTCTGCTCGGTGCACTCATCCCTCATCCCTCCATCCCCACTGAGCCGCACACAAGAGGATACGGCTCAGCGGCCCAGCGCTTGAGCTGAGATTTGCTTTCGAAGATAGTGGTTGTGGGAATCCTCCTTGACTATGGAAAATAAACTGATACCTCGGTGAAATTTCAAACCTCTCCAGACACCTGTGAGAGGACTTTTTCTAGATGTGGAAGAGGTAGAGGTTGAGATATCAAGTTGGGGACTGCTGCACCTGCCTGGAGCTGAAATTAAAGTATTAAGAAATAAGGTTCCAGCAGTGAGAGCCTTTTTGTCGTGCATGGTGGCTGGCTGTGAGTGTTTGGTGCCACCATGGGATGCACCACCAGTGTGGTTCTGTTAGAGGGGCTGCGCTCCATCCTTGAGAGGAACTGTGGCTACATCAAGGGGGCGATGGAGCTGGGGGCTCTGGAGGAAGAAGATGAAAGTCTGAGTCTCAGGGGATCTCAGCTCTGGATTCCCACCACTGCTCTGGTAAAACTCACTTCAAAATATAACCTCTTTGCTGTCATGTATGTGGGTAAATTCCGAGTGCTTTTATTTTGAAACCGATTGTTGCAGAAAATTATATCCATTTGACTGAATTTTCCTCTAGATTGGTTTGCTTTGCTTTTCTTTAAGATTTTGATCAGTAAATCTAATGGCTAAAGTTACAGTAACTTCTTTTTCCCCCCATATAACACATATGTCTTTTTTTGAGAATGGAAACCAGTTAAAAGAAATGCATAATTTACAGATGGAAGGGAAACTCATCGGATTAAACATGAGTTACTGTACACGTCAGCAGAATTTGGCTAATAATCTTCCTAATAGACTCCCCTGAGGAACTACATTTAGAAGCCGAGTGTACAGGCACATCAAAAGCTTAACATTTGACTGCAAGCAAATGTAAGCTGAGCTACAATATTTGGGCAAGTCTGCTTTTACTGAGCAGGGAAACTAAAATCTAGGTCTAGAGATTATTTGAAATTTTTTTCCCTCTATATTCACGTTGTCTTATGCTCTGCTACATTAAGCTACTTCCCTCAAGTTAGCTCCATTAGCCTGCAGCCTGACCAGTGTTAAGTCCGACTGATTTAATGGACAATCAATAGCGAGGGGGTTAAGTAGCACTGCTGGTGCGCATTGAGTCAAGGACATTCGCTATAAACCATTATCACTTTTGGAGGCAGTGTTTCCTTTGCAGCCATTAAAGCTGTGGCTGGCCTCTCATAACCTTTCCCTTAAAAACAACAGTTACATCTGCAGTGGCAGTGGAATATATCTTCCCATTAATATCTAAATTATAGTGATTTTCAAGTTGGAAAACACAGGAAGCGTCCAGGACTGAGCCTTAGTCTCAGCAACCAAAACATAGATTCTGAAATCATGTGTTTCCTAAGGAGCAAAAAGACACTCCAAAGACAATATATGGCAAAAACATATGGTGTAATGTTTCATTTCATTATTTCTAAATTTAAATTAGGAAAATGACCCTTAGGTCGAGGGAAAATTTCACAAAGTCCTGCTTCGTTGAGACAAACTTCAATCATTCTGGTCCAGTCTCCTTTGTCAAACAGGAGACTGAATGAATATCAGTGAGTTCTGTATCTACGTTTAGTTCCTGTGGACTGATCCCGGACCGATTCAGGGTCTTCCTGGATTTCAGCTGATGTTGCTGTACAGTCTGGAGCCAAGCTCTCAGCACCTCTTAGTCCTCTGACATCATAGGGACTTTGGAAACTCCCCTCTCTTGTATCACATTTAACTTATCCCATATGTTTTTCCATATACTACGTTTTAGATGATGTACTACCTGGAGGAAAAATAATATTATATTGACCATAAGCCAGACCGCTGATTTCCTCTTTGGCTAAAGGCAAGATAATGGCTTGTGACACATAAGCAAGTTTTAGGTCAAGGAGCTAACTTTGCACGTGATTACTGCATCTGTGTTGTGTAGCATGTGTGTGGAGAGGGGGAAGTTTCACTTTCTTTCACTTCAGGCAACACCCTGACACTTTCTCTCCCTCCAGGGCGCCTGTTGCAACGGTCGGTTCCCAAACATTACATCAGACGGCCCTTATGCAATTCTCCACAGAGCTGTGTGATGCTAAGTTTATATGTATGCGTGTGTGCCTCTTGGGAAGGGTGTGTCGTAATGGGTCCAAGCTGTGTAAAAACAAATGGACGCCTCCTCAACCCTCTCTCTTTCTCTCAGACAGAATTTTTTTTTACGTCACACTCTTGCACAGATGGCCGTGTAAACTAATTTGCACTCCCATCACCCGTCATACACACAGTCAGACACAAACTCGCACATCCTCGTGCAGTTGCTGGCGGGTTACCAGCGATAGCTCCAGGAAGCATGAGAGCGCTCCCAGAGATGTGGGCGAATGAAGCGGGATGACCTCAGAGCAGCCACGGTCTTTGACAAGAGGCTGATTATCATGCTGAGCTGGTGACACTGTCACTGAAGCCTCCACAGGACGATGGAGGACACAGTACGGTCCGCAGTCCATCAGGGACTGAGGCCAGAGGAAAGTCACGTCAAACTTTTTACAGCCTCTGTGCAGTTTCCTCCTTTTTTTAAAGAAGTAATTTCACTCAATGCTACATTTCAGCAAGTCCCTTTGAAGCAAGTACAGTTAAAACAAGTTATGCAAATTATGCACGGTGCCTCACACATCAGAGAACCCTGCATTACAAAAAGTGAAACTCACACACAAGCACACACACCCCTTGCCTGCCTTTGTGCAATGATCTCGAAACTGCAACAGAGAGACGACGGCCTTTGAAGTCATCCTGACCTGTGGCATCTCATCGCCTCTCTCTGACTCTCTGACACCCCACTCTCCTCCCGCTCTGTGTGCACAAGAGAGCCCCTTACTCCTCATCCCACGGATATAATTGGATGAGTTATAAATCATGCTGGTTGAGTCAGAAAGATTCAGTGGCTTGTAAACATCAGTGTGGTTTGAGAGCTGTAGAATGCAGCATAAGAGAGAGAGAAAAAAAAAAGTCTTCGGAAAACAGGATTAGCATAAATTTAACCGCAGTAATTCCTCACTGAAAACTTTAAATGTCATCATTCTGAAACACGCACTCCAAAAAATAAATAAATGAATAAATAAATAAACAGCTAAGCCAAGATCCTACTTTTGTTAAAATGAATGCTGACTGGATGGAGAAACAACGGACAGCTCAGACTGCTCCTGGTGTGTAAGTGTGTGTTGCGCCCCGGAGCCGGATAAGGGGGAAGTGTGACCCTGCTGCGGGTGCCTGCTGCAGCGGATATGGTGCGGGAACGGTTCAAAGCAGAGAGAAATATCAGTGGGGAGTAGAACTTATCAACACAGATTGAGTGTCTGTCAGTAATACTGTTATTGTGGCTGCTAACCGTTATTTTTTTTATTTTAGAAAGTGTTGCATGTTTTTGTATCCATTCCATATTCACTGGTTCCCCATATGTACAAGTACAGGCTATAATCTAACATGTTACAGAAACTTTTCTTCTATGTTTTCTAACTCTTTCTGTTTTCAGCTCATATACAACAGGCAGGTGGAGCAGGCAGATATGATCTCTGGGCCTCCACTAAGTTTTTAATGGGGGAGTGGTCCTGCCCTGACAAATCACATACTGTACATACAAACACACACATATATCCACCCTCACAGCTGTGCAGCTGTGAGGGTGGGAGGGGAGGGGCCCTTACTCTTCTGATGAGAGTCAGAGAGGGAGAGCGAGAGAGAGAGAGAGAGGCAGGGCTATTGTGATCGAGTGAAGAGGGAATCTCACAACCCTCGCAGACTGCAGGCAACTTTTGTACCATGGCAGCGTGTGTGCAGTGAGTCTCACACCTGGTCTCAGGCTGAACAGGGACAGGGACTGAACACCATGCAGGGCCGGGCAGGCAAAGCCCCCAAAAGGGAGATGGTGATAGAGTCTCCACAGCAGTACAAGAGCCTGGCTGAGATTGAGGCAGAGGTGGAGGCTGGGTCACAGGTGGCAGCGGTAAGTCTGTGCTGTGCCATCTTTTAGACAGCAGCAAAGTTTTTTCTCAAATCCACTCTCTTTTTTTTTTAAATAGAACCAATGTGATCTGATTGTTTAAACAAGGTTTTCTTTCTTATCTCTTAGATTCCTTTTCAAGAGTAGCTCTGAGGATTTTTTTTTTTTAAAGGGGTTGGACGGAAATGGAAAATAGCAGCTTCAGGGTACACCTCTCCAGGGGTTTGAATGTTGATCTTTTTTTAGGAAATGGAGCACTTGTGGCTCCCTTTGTTCATTGATTTCTCCTGTGCTCAGAGTCAAGGACTTTGACAAGTTGGCTGCAGAGTTGGTGCAGTGATAAAGATCAGAGGTTCACTGTAAAAGCACCAAGAATTTTTTTAGATGAAATTATTTTAAGATGTTTCTTCAAGAAGAATTTTTTGAAGATTTTTTTTTTTCTTTTCAAGATTAGAAACCGAAGTTCTCAAATTAGGTAACAGTATTATAAACCTACAATAATCTCAATCATCACACACAACATATTCATGTGAAATAATTACTGGCAAGTCACACAGTTCACAGCTGCTTGTTGTTATCTTCTGTCTGATTGGCAATCAACCAGTTGGAAACCAGAGCAGATGATTTTCTCCTTATCACAGATGATCTTTTACGTTCAAAAGGCCGAGCGATATGCGGGGGTATTTTCATGACATCATCGGGAGGATTGGTTGAACGAAGCAAAATGAAAATCTACGGTCGGACGTCTGATTAATTGGCCTCAGTTTTGTTATGTGTTCATTGGCTCCAGAACAGGAGGCTAATCCAAACAATCTGTGTCACATCCGTGCCTAGTGGCCACGTTCAGATACAACGACTTAGAAATGTTCACAGACCGGCAATAATTCCTGGGAATATTTTGTCTATTTTCTGATTTTTATGTTTTCCATTTTAGTTTGGGTTGTTTGCAATATAGACAACAGACTGAAAAATTTCAACAGTAATGATTTGATTTCTATTGAAATGTTATACAGACATTCATGGACCCCAGAAGATGAACCCTACAGACTTTGGTTTATGTTTTATGCAAAGGAAATGGAAACAAGACAAGAATCAGCATTACCAAATTCAGCTTTCACTTCATTATGATGTAACATAAGGATTTACTTTGGAATGAGTGGGCCCTGGTATGAGGAGGTACTGCCCATTCTTGGAAATTCTCACATGAGAATATTATATATGAGCTGCGAGGACCATTATTTACAATCTGGTTCAGGTTTTGCATGTGAGCTCATGGCACAGTGACTGGTACAATGCCACATAGTAGTGTCTCCTCCTCTCTTAACCCACATTCATCTCTGTCTCTGTACCAGCTCCTGCTGCTGCTGCCAGTTATTCTGTGAAAGGACAATGGCAACTTGTTGTCCACACCCCAGATTTCCCTCTGTAACAACCCATGCAATGACACCTTTATTATTTGGACAATTATGCATAAAAAAATTATACAAAAAGTTGGTGTTAACTCCAGTTTTGTTATAAATCACCCGACATGATTTTTGAACTGGACTGATTCTGTCACACTCTCATTTAGGTAAAGCCGAAGATCATTGAACCTCTGGACTATGAGAATGTCCTTCTACAGAGGAAGACCCAGATCATCAGTGATGTTCTGCGGGACATGCTGCAGTTCCCCACGGATGACTTCCAGGTAAGACCCCCCCCCCCCTCATAGAAACCACTGTTTACCTGTGGAAAATTAAGATTTTCAGAGTTGAACTGTCAATTTCACCAGCAGATCACAGGCATACAGGCAAATTATGATATCATCTGAGGAGAGCTGCGTGTGAAATTGGTCACAAATCTGCCTTCCACACATACGGCATGTAATGGTTGGCTCAGGGGCTTTTAAACATTTACACGCTCGGTAGATCTGTTGCATGTGTTCAAAGACTGTCTCAACATTACATCACCGTGGCCTTGAGAAGGGATCTCAGTGTGGTCCACTCTCAGTGTGAGAGCGAAAGAGAAAACACGAAGAGGCTCATGCTCAAATTTTTGTCATTCTTTATTTAATAAACCTTATAAGTCTGATATTCAACATTTCTCCCATGAAAAGACCAAAACCAACAATTAATTAGTCCTACCAATAAATATTGTGTGTGTGTATCTGTAGTCTGATATATCTTATTCCTCTGTGCCATAAAGCTCCATACTTAGCATACATAGTTAAAAACGCATCAGTGAGACACACAGTTGCACTGGATGACATGTTCCTTCATTATGATGAACATGGGCACTGTTAATTTTACCTCAGTCCCACATACACCATCCTGCTTTTGTGAATATTTATTAGAGCATCAAATGTGTATTAATCTGTGGCTGAAAATAGTCACTAAAAACTAAAGAGGCCAGATGTTTCAGGAAATTACTGAGCCTTTTATAAAAACGAAACTTTGCCAACAATAGTGTTACAGTCAAATTTTAGACACCAAAACAAGAGAGTAGAATAGACACGCTTGTGAATTGGAGTTCATAGCAACAGCAGAGCGTGTGGTGGGAAATGCATAACCTACAGTCTGCTTTCAGACCATTTCACAATCAGTGGATGATGAGTGGTTTTCATTACAAGGCCGTCTACAGTGCACAGCCATTAGTAACTGCCCAGGACTGTGTCTGAGCGTATATATGAGTTTGTGTGTGTGTCTGACCCACTCTGTCCATCTGTCTAACATGCCATATGTTTCACATCAGCGGGCTTAGAGAGGAGAAGGGGTGGGGAGTCAGCCAGACGTGTGGGTCTAGTATGTGCATGTGCAGCACAGATTCACACACTTATGGACACACACACACACACACACATGCACATGGTAACGGGGCATGCAAAAGAAAGCACGGGGGCAAAGGGAGGTAAAATGAGGTGAAGTGTTGAGTTATGGATTATAACCATTGTTTCATTCTCACCACTCGTTCCTGGTTCGGCGGCAGAAGGAACGTATATATAGCACCTTTAAAGCACCGTATTGTGGTCAGGTCAGAGTGAAATGAATCTTTTGGTCATCCAGGGCCTTCAAATGCTTGATCCTGCATACATGTAACCAGACATAGGGACACGAATAACAGTCACTTTCATCTTTGAAAGCAGAAAGAGGACTTCAGAAGACACATCTCTCTCCTCCTGTCCCAGACTGCTCTGCCCAGATATCTCCACGTTAGAAAATTAAATTCCTGCCTGGCATCACCCTGTCTGCCCTGCAGCGTCACTGCTGCTGGGAACAGACTCCTCTGGCCCAGTGGAGGCCATCAAAGCCCTGGTTTAATGACTGTGAAAGGAATGCTGTTAATTGGCAGCCAGTAGCTCTCAGCTCACAGTTCTTTGACAGCTATGGGCTTTGGTCAGAGTTTCTCATGAGTGAGTGGTCAAACTGACAGGCTGTGTGCGTTGAATGGTTTGTTTTGAGTGAACTGGTGGAAATGCATGCTGAGAAATAGGCTCTAAAACTTGTGCTAGCGCAACTGAAGTGCCTATGAAGTGTCGTACTGTGTTATATTCTAATTGGTTACTCACCCTTGAAAAAATAAAAATTCCATTATCAAATCACCCCTGAGTTTTTTATGATCTCAGCCCCTGCAGTTTCATCTTATCCTCCTCACATTATATTAAATTTAAAGCAATAGCTTGACTTTTTGGGGAAATATTCTCTTTCTTGCCCAAAGTTTGATGAGAAGATCAACACTGCAATCATGCACGTATGCTAAATACTGTATGATTCATGAGATAATATGAATAAAGTGAGCTCAGTGTGGGCTGCTGACACATGGCTATTGCAAGAGTGAACTGGAAAAATGAGGGCAGAGGTTCAGTAACTATATATATATTTTCCAGTGTAAAAACAGAAGATTTATGACAAAACTAGGTCATTGTGCCACTGTGTCCCACTCATCTTTGTAGGTTGAGGAGAAAAGCAGAGAGCTAAGTGGGAGCAATGGTGGCTGCAGCGTCCAATAGCTTAGAAGACTTGCCAGCCCAACAGTCTTGATGCCCTGAGGTGCCTTTGGCTCCCTGGTTATGGATCCTTGCTCGCCTCTCTTTGGCTGTATCCATCTAATCAGGCTGGCAGGAGGAAGAATTGGTTTTTTGTGGGGTTTTTTTGCTCTGAGCATTTCAAAAGAAGAAAAGTACCTCCTTTCATGTCTATTTACACATATATAAGCATTAGATTTGAAAGAATATTTCAGTATTTTGGGAAATACTTGTGATGTTATGTGTGATACCAGAGCTGTGAGGCTTGTGGCGTTATTTCGAATCGCTGTGCAATAACAACAAGTGTTGTTAGCAACTGCACAAGCACACTTAGTGTGTGCCGAAGCATCCATGAGCGGAGCACTGATTCCTACCAGCTCCAGGGAGGCTGGTCCGTTACTAACCCTCATCTCTGACCATCATCTGAAGGAAAACACAAAGAGAATCACTCTACTGGGATCAATAAACTAACCTAAATATGCACTCAAAGCTGGAGATGGGTCTACAGTGTGAGTGAATTTGCCCTGATGTCTAAAAACACTAGCAGGATGAATCTGCTGTGCCAGTCTCCTCCTCTCATGCCTGCTTTCCATCTCTCTCCTCAGATCTCCACCCTGCGGCGCCAGGGCAGGACTCTGTTCTCCACCGTGCCAGAGACTGCTGAGAAAGAAGCTCACTCGCTGTTTGTCCAAGAGGTAAAACTAACACATACCTGGACATGAGCCTGCTTTGTCCATTCTTTATCCATCAACGGTGGCCAATACCCTCAACGTGTCTGTTGTGACTGAAGGCCTGCTCTATGCCTCTGTTTGGAAATTCAGGTGCTTTAGCTCTGTTCTTCTTGCTGCCTCACCTTGAACGCTCATCAGATACTGGAGCTCATGTGTTCAGCCATGAATACAGCCAAAAATTCATTCTGATTTGTTTATGGTGTATAGATAAAGCAGTGCTGAATAGATGTCAGAGAAAGCCAGTGAGTGAATTAGAGACAAAGGAAAACCGATACAGTCCTTGTCAGAACTGTTGCCGTTAGCCTTTAAATGAACTTCCATTTGTGTTCTCCACCCTCACATGTTTCCTGACAGCGCAGTGTATTGGCCACAGATGGACTCCACATTTCTTTGGCGGGTTCACGTCATGTTGTTTCAGAGGAGCTGTGTGCTGGGGCTGGTTGGGGCGCGGCCTGATAGAGCCTGATAGGGGATAGTCCCCCATGGCTGCAGCCAGGAATTACTTCATAACAACATCTGGAGGAGCAGTGCGTCCTATTACAGATGAGATGTTCTGTTTCAGAATTTATTTTTCTACCTTTTAATAACCCCTTGCCTCTCTCAACATGTGTATTTTATGAATTCGTAGAATTGATAAAGTGTCACACACCAAATGATGCCACTGGTGTTTGTTTTAGTTGTGTCACATGTTGCTCCTCTCCTCCCTTACATATTTTCATTGCTATTTTCAGAAGGAACACAGTTATCAGGCTGCAAGTGCTGCAATTAATCATATGACAATTTGCCAATGAAGTCACTCGAGTAAATAAATTTTTATCGTATCGTAGCCCCCTAATGTGCTGACCTCCACCTGACTATATCAGACTCAATCGCAAAACAGTAGCACCGCTACTTTTTCCGAGGTCCTTTCAGAAACCCAATCCAGAAGTCTGTGTTTGAACCATGTATACGACTTCATGTTCTCTTGCTGAAACGACCCATCACCCCTTCTTTCGAATTCTGTCTCTGCAGTGTATCAAAACCTACAAGTCCGACTGGCATGTGGTCAATTACAAGTACGAGGAGTATTCGGGAGACTTCCGTCAGCTCCCAAAGTGAGTGCCTGTATTCCTTGGGAAGTGTGTATGAATGTGCTTCAGCTGAATGTGCTTCAGGTGTTTTAAGGTATAAACCATTTTCCTGACAGGTCCATCATCAGACTGTGGTCTCAGTGTTACACGGTTTGGGAGTGGAGTAGTTTTATATTTCTCTCTATGTACAGCAGTATTCTCAGCAGTCTATGGCAGGTCACTGCCATGTCACAGGGTAACAGAGCATATGAGTTGGTGTATTAAACAATACTAAGACTCTTTAGAATAAGAGTCCATATACACAAACATGAGACATGCTGCTTCTTAAAATCAGCAAATAAAACAGATTTAATAGTAAATTCATAATTAAATGATGATTAAAATGGGTTCATTTACAAACCAAAATGCTTTAAATGCTGTTTAAATCACACTTGGTTTTAATGTATTTTCTCCAAAGCTTTAAATAGCAAACTAGACTGCGGAGGTACTCAGGGAATACTGTAAATCTTATTGTGTACACAACCCAGTGAATGTTTTAGCCAGAACCCTAGAAACACGGAAATCAGCGTCTCGGAGGCTCCGAGCTCGTCCACAACAAAAATAGAAGGCTTCCTATGTTTTTCTACCAAGGATATGCAGGGTTATTCTGGGACTGCTGTTAACTCATATCATTAAAATGTAAAAGGAAATCCCACAATGCCTTATGTGTCCTAGGTTGAGCCACTTTCCTTAAGGACAGGAATGTGCTTTACAGATGTTGTGTGTCATGTTTAAAACATTGTTGAATAAAAAGTAGACAAGCCCTGACCTTGGCCTTGACACTGTTTATACTAGTAGTTCCCCAGAGCAAATGGGGGTCCTATAAAAGTCACAGGCCAAACTGTCCGTCTGGGGTTTGAGCCACTTATAAGAGAAGCAGCTGCTGTATTCCAGCTAAATCCTTTGAGAAGTCTTGAAAAAGAAAAAAGCTTTTGCACTCTTTGCATTCTGAAACATACTTTACTAAATCTATCCAACAGGTTTCTATACCTCAGGCACCTGCCTGTGTGTGTGTATATGTTGGTACAGGTGAGCTCTCATAGTTGTCTGTTGAATATTTACCTTTTGCTGATGTGTGTACTCTTTTATCTTTCCCCTCAGTAAGGTGTTGAGACCTGAGAAACTGGCAGCTCACCTATTCGAGGTGGACGAAGACGTGGAAAAAGACGAGGTAAGTCCATTAAAGGCTTTCTCTCCTCTTCATATCACTTCTTCTCTGTCATGATCAAGCCCCTCTGTGACTGTCCTTGAACCCCTTATGGCCTATTGTTTTTGTTTCTTTGGTTTTGTTCAGCATTTCCTGTTTTATTTTGACGTTATGCTCCCCTTGTGTTTTTTCCCAAGTTACTTCCTGTCTTTGTCTTTTTTTTCCCCCACCTTGCTGATTGTCTGCTCTGCCTTTAAGTGTGTCACCTGGTGCCAATTAGCTCTTGTGCATTTAAGTCTTGTTGCTCCTCCTGCGTTTTTGTCACTTGACTGGTGGCTGTGTCTCAGAGTTTGTTCTAATGTTTGCTCCCTTGTTTTTTGCCTTCTGTTAATTTCCTTGTACTTCTTTGGATTTATCTCTATTGCTGTTTCAATGTCAGTTAGAGTCCTGTGTTTTAAACGCTATTCTTTAAATTCATTGCCCAACCTTTGGTTGTTTTTTTCCATTGTTCTCGACATTCTCGCCGTTTCCCAGAACAGCTAAAATCTTCATGACATTTGTAGCATTTTCAGGGCACAACCCTTCCCAGTAATTACCTCGCTTTGGGCATTGATTTAACTAAAGGCCAGTGACCTTCAATGGACACACTGTCATGGCTGAAATCCCCTGAGATTAGAGTGCTGCGTTGATCTTAATGAAGAGGATTCTTGTCAGGAATGAACAGACAGTCAATGCAGACCACTCCTCCCACTGGCCTTGAGGGCAGTCAGCAGTTTTTTAAGTTCAAAGCATACTAGGTAAACTAATGTGTGTGTGTTTTATCATTAATGCAAGATACTACAGTATATAGATATAAATGTGTGTCTTTCTATGTGTTTTTTGTATCAAAAGGCTGAAGACATGCATTAATGTGTGTGCTCTGTTTTTCCTCCTGCAGGACACAGCCTCCCTGGGGTCTCAGAAGGGAGGAGTGTCTAAACATGGCTGGCTGTACAAAGGCAACATGAACAGTGCAATCAGTGTAACTATGCGGGTGAGTACAGTACAGAGGAGAGGCAGAATGTAGCTACCCTCCCTCATGCTTCTCTGCTTTGGCCACTAAAAGAAACAAAGCCTTTCACTGCAGCTTAAATTCTCTAACATTAATAAGGATTACAAAGCGTTCAGATAAGAAAGTTGAGTTCGTTTGTGTTCCATTTCATGGTGTTTTTTTTTTTTTCTCAAGAGAGAGGATTTTTTAGGATGTTTAACATTCTTTTTTATCCTCTAGTCCTTCAAGAGAAGGTATTTCCATCTGGCTCAGCTCGGAGATGGATCTTACAACCTCAACTTCTACAAAGATGAAAACACCTCCAAAGAACCCAAAGGGACCATTTTCCTTGACTCATGCATGGGGGTCATTCAGGTGAAACACCTTACTCACCAGGGCCTATGAAACCACAGAATCAGAATAATTAACGTTTCCATTCTGTAACTCTGAATTTAAGAAAGGATCATAATGGACTACATGAAATCAATGTTTGTGTTTCCGTTCTTTTAGAACAGCAAAGTGCGTCGGTTTGCCTTTGAGCTCAAGATGCAGGATAAGAGCACATTCCTGCTGGCCGCAGACAGTGAAGCAGAGATGGAGGAGTGGATCGGCACCCTCAACAAGATTCTCCACAGCAGCTTTGAACAGGCCATGCAGGAGAAGAGGAATGGAGACCTGCATGATGGTGTGTTCTTATGCATTTTTTTTTCTCCATTTCTTTGACATCTTTGTTGCGTGTCTTAGCAGCTCAATTATTTTTGCATGTATTTATTTGCCTGCCTTATCGTGTTTGTGTTTTGTTTTCATCTGTTTGTCGCCATGGCTTTTGATGCTCACTGCACCTGCAGCATCTTCAATTTGTCTGCTCCCCGTGGAATAATTTCTCTCTCCAGTAGGATGTTTTCTCACAACTAGTGCTTTCTCATGTATTTCTCCTTCACTCTTCTCATAGAGGTAGAGACAAACACATCATTATGTTTTTATAGAATTGCCTCAGCTAACAGAGCTCGTTTTGATCTCTCCAGCAGATGAGGAGCATGGAAAAACAGACCTCTCCTCCGGAAGTTTTCAAGACAACTTTCAGGTAGCCTGTTTTTTCCATCTACACTAACATGATCAGCACCTATTGTTGACCTCAAAAAGAGCAGCAACTCCCCCTATAAGGACTAGTTTGTCCATATCATGTGAAGGTGCCTTAGGTGTCCAGATGACTTCCCCTTGAAAACGGCAAACTATAACTGAAACTTTGCTTTTAGTGGATTAGCTAAACAGCTGTTTTTTTTCACTAACATTTTAGTTAGTGCTAACCAAGCAAACATCTGGTTTACTGTGCATGGTCTCCAAATGTAGAAGCCAGATGAGGCAAACACTGATGCTGAACAGGAGTCCGGCAGTGGAACGTGGCGCTCGGAAAACACTCAAAGTGTAGTCTGTGATTTGCTGTATTTAGAGTTAACATAAGGATTTAAAGCTACTGTAATTAATTAATATCAACAATAGATTGACTGTATAATTTGAAAGAAGTCACTTGAGGGGAGAGAATTATCACCCAACTCTGCAGTTCCTCAGAATCATCAGTTCCATCCCACTATTTATTTATTTTAATTCTAATCTATACAGGGATGTTGAATCACATTATTTCCTTTTGTTTTTAACAGACCGCCAGAGATATTGAGTCCAAAATGAGAAGTGAAGCTCGCTTGAAGCTCTTAACTCTGGACCCTTACACACAGGTGAGGAGGATAATACCTCATTACAAAGTTTTTTTTGTTTGTTTTTTTTCTCATTTTAAGCCTTCTCTCAACATCTCCCTGTTTTCACAGAAACTGGACTTTTCTGGCATTGAGCCAGACGTGCGGCAGTTTGAAGAGAAGTTTGGGAAGAGAGTCCTGGTCAGCTGCAATGACCTGTCTTTCAACCTGCAGGGCTGCGTTGCAGAGAACGAAGAGGGACCAACAACAAATGTATGTTTCAGAGAAAATTCGGGAAATGTGTTTTATCAAATTCTCTTGCAGGTCTGCTTATGGTTCCCAGAATCTCTAAAAGTAAAATGGGAAGCCGAGCCTTTAGCTATCAGGCCCCTCTCCTGTGGAACCAACTGAACCATCCCTTAGTTATGCTGCTATATGCTTAGGCTGCTGGGGGACTTCCCATGATCCTTTGCGCACCTCTCCTCTTCTCTTCTTTCTCTCCTCAGACCCACTCTCACATTTATTAGCCTTTATTCCATGTCATTAACTCTGTGTCCTCTCTCTCCTG
>JBBMJY010000017.1:9832051-9866333 GCA_037833715.1 Toxotes lorentzi | reverse complement strand
CAGACTCTGGGTCTCTGTGAAGCGCTTTGAGACAATTTGATTGTGGAAGGCGCTATATAAATAAAATTGAATTGAATAGAAAAATGAGGGCGAGGTCTAAATCAGTTAAGATCACAGACAGTTCAGATGGCCCACTTGGCTTGTCCCCCCCCCCACACACACACACCATCAAAACTGGTGCTGTTGGCAAAGGGAATGGTTGCTACTATGGCAACCAGCCTGGGCCTCCCACCATGCATCAGCACCAGCCTGAGGCTGGTTTCCTGACATTACACTCCATCCTCTCTGTCTCTGTATAAGGAGGAGTCCTCTGAATGAATGGGTTTGTGTAATGGACATACATTACATCAATGGTTCATGTTGCCTTGATGGAAAATGAGAACTGCATTAGGAAGGATCAGTATAGATTAAACTTTTTTCCTTTTTTTTTTTTTTTTTTGCCCCAACTCTCGAGTTTCTGTTTCTCTCATCTTCCTTCACAAAAATATTTCCCTCTCTCTTGCCTTTCATCTCAGGTGGAGCCTTTCTATGTGGTCCTGTCCCTCTTCGACGTCCAGAACAGCAGAAAGATCTCAGCTGACTTCCACGTGGATCTCAACCATCCATTGGTCCGCCAAATGACATCAGGCTCTGGTAGCAGGCAGGACTCTCAAATCAACGGCAGCACAGGTGATGGTCTGCTGACTGGTCACAGGCTGGCCAGTGAGCTCCCAGAAGGGGCTCTCCAGTACCCCAAACAGGGGGTGTTCTCAGTCACTTGTCCTCATCCAGAGATCTTCCTTGTGGCCAGGATTGAGAAGGTCCTGCAGGGAGGGATTACTCACTGCACTGAACCCTATATGAAGAGCTCGGACTCTGCAAAGGTACGCACCTTTGCAGAGATGACGAAGACGTGACTGTAAATACCAGTGTGCTCAGGTCATTTTGCGTGATTTATTAGGAAAATAAATCCACTGCTTTCTTGTCTAGATGGCTCAAAAGGTGCTGAAGAATGCTAAGACCGCCTGCAGCAGACTGGGACAGTACAGGATGCCATTTGCTTGGGCTGCAAGGTATTAAAAAAAAAAAGACTAATAAATTTGTTTATTTTGGGAGTTAGATACGAAGATTGATGCCGTTGTCATGTCATGCATGATAAACAGAAAGCTACCCTCTCCCCTCCTCCTGTTCAGAGCCACAAATCTTTAAACCACTAGTGTAGAACTGAGATGTGCTTTTTCTCCAGTAAATTCAATGTTTGTTTTTTTTTTTGTTTTTTCTGTCTCTGCAGGCCTGTGTTCAAAGATGCGTCAGGAACTCTGGACAAAAATGCTCGCTTCTCAGCTCTTTACAGACAGGACAGCAGCAAGCTGTCAGACGAGGACATGTTCAAACTGCTTACTGACTTCAGAAAGTCCGTTTTCTTTTTCCTCCCCTCTCTCTTTTTAAAATGTCACTATAACTTGTTTTGATGTGTTTTTTTGTTTTTTTAAAATTGCTGTTTCTGTCTGTTTTCCCATCAGGCCAGAAAAAATGGCCAAACTCCCTGTGCTCTTAGGAAACTTAGATGTAACTATTGACAGCATGGCACCGGATATGACCAGTAAACATTTCTAAATATTTACAAAATCACTTTGAGCCATCTATTTATAGTTACAACACTTAAAGTTTGAACCCTGTGACTCCTCTGGTTTCCTGCCATCAGACTGTGTCACTTCCTCCTACATCCCTGTGAGAAGCTTTGAAGGCAACGGGCCGGGCAGCGCTCTTCTGGAGGTGGAGGAGTTTGTCCCCTGCATCGCTAAGTGCTCCCAACCATTCACCATCTATAAGAACCACCTCTACGTCTACCCAAAACACCTCAAGTATGATGGGCAGAAATCCTTTGCTAAGGTACGTAGAGTAAGGATGCATAGCAATACATAGACTATATCTTTAATATTCAGCTTTTCTGTTTGTGGTTACATGAGCTGTGCGATCCATATTTTATCCTTGACATGCAACAAAATATCATTTCAAAACATATGACTGATTCTTTTTGGAAGGTAATGCTTTTGTTTGGCAGGCGTTCTCTTATCATCATCATTTTATGTTCCCGTTTAGCCTACGGGACAACTGGCAACCGCCTCGAGCTCATTCAGCCAAGCAGCAGAGCTGGATGGAATTATCCTTGCGCAGAGCAGCAGCTTCTGATTAATACATTAATAGTGGGATGTTATTTTCACTAGGTCAGCTCCATATAGGAACCCAACCTGCCTCCTCCTCCCTCCTCTGCGTCGCTGCCCTCTTTTATTTTAAATGAGCGCTGGCAATCCTTTGCCTGAAATATTTTCCCTCTTTTTATTGAAACTAGTAGACATCTAAAGTGGACATAGCATTGAAAGCGTCTGGCAAAAGAGATGTCATGGAACCAGTTCTTGCTTTTCCATTATAATCTGCATTTATTATTATTTTAAATTTCTGTCTCCCCTGTTCAGGCGAGGAATATAGCTGTTTGCATTGAATTCAAGGACTCTGATGAGGATGAAGCCCAGCCCCTGAAGGTGCAGTAACACATCATCATATTCTGAACATAGCTTCAGTTGTTGAACTTGATCTTTGTTACCACAAACCCTCTTAAATCACTCACACTTTACACTTTAGAACCAGTCTATTCATGCAAGTGTTTCTTGCATGAGTATGACTATGTTTAACAACATATGTTTGATGACCTCCTCCTTTTTGCATCTACTTCAGTGCATCTATGGTCGTCCAGGAGGTCCCCTCTTCACTAAACAGGCGTATGCAGCCATCCTGCACCACCAGCAGAACCCTGAGTTCTACGATGAGGTGACATCTACGTTTATGCTACTCATACTCTCACCCTTTCTCATATTGTTTGAGCTCAGTTCAGCTCAGTGGAAAATCTTCTGCAGATATTTTTCACTTTCAGTTTCCTGAACAAAGCTTCCTCTGTATTAGGGAACCAACAGCAGGAATCTGTGTTTTTCTTTTCCTCACCTTCAGATAAAGATAGAGCTGCCTACTCAGGTGCATGAGAAGCATCACCTTCTCTTCACCTTCTATCATGTTAGCTGTGATAGTAACAGCAAGAAGAAAGACTTAGTGGAGACTCCAGGTAGGAGCTTTCAGTTATCACTTCTCCCACAGATTTTATGTGTCACAAAATTTGATACAGGCTGACTCCACGCAGTGTGGCGGCTGTCTTATGATGATCCCCAGTAGGTGGAAATGTTTGAAATTCTGATCTTCATGTTCATGCTGCAGCAACCCCAGTATTATCACTGCTTTACAGACATGTGACTTTACCTGTTCTCCATCCACAGTGGGTTCAGCCTGGCTGCCTCTGCTGAGAGATGGCAGAGTCATCATTAATGAACAGCAGCTGCCTGTGGCTGCCAATTTACCCACTGGGTACCTGGGCTCCCAAGATGGTCTCACCAAGGTTTTGTTTTTTTTTTTATTTTTTAATGCAAGTCATTGTTTGTAGGTCAAACTTTTTTTTCCAGTATTGCTCTCAGCCAGTTTTCCAAACGATTACGATGCAGTTAATGGATAAACATCTTATTAACAATGATAGGATTTGGGCGCGGTATAGAGATCCAAAAGGCTGGCACATCAGATACTCACAAATCTGATTAGTATTAAAATGTAATCCATTAAACATAACAGTCAGTAGCACATAACCACTAAGGTCCCTTAGTCTTGTTGATACAGGGCTAATAGGTTTATTGTAACTTGTATAATGTATACTAAAGCGACTCATCAGATAAGCAGTACGTGCATAATGCTTTCAAATTCAGCTGCATGTGTAAGAGGCAGGTTTGGTTTTCATCTGTCACAAAACAAAAAAGACCCAAACCGTTTTGTGTTTGTGGTTTCACCGTTTAAATAATTCAAGATGTCAGTTAAAGCAGCTTAAATATTAAAATTTTATAAGTAAAAAAAAAAAATGCTGGTAGATCATGCACAAAAAAAGCAAAGATGTTATAAGATAATAATTTGAACAAAATTAAGGGATAATAATGGTATGACATATCTGTGTCATTAATTTTAAGAGAAATAATCTTGACTTTTTCTCAGTCATATCATATGTTGTACAAGCATTGGCTGGTTTTCTTATTGATCGACACAGTGCAGTTTTTATTCAGTACCCAGCATAGTAATTATTGCCCCCCTTGTTATTGCAGCACTCTGGCTCTGAGATCAAATGGGTAGATGGAGGGAAACCCCTGTTCAAAGTCTCAACTCATCTTGTTTCCACAGTTTACACTCAGGTATACACACATGGAATTACATCCACTAATCTCAGTCGTGGCAGGGTGTTCTGGTTACAAAATAAAAGTGAAATGTGTATTAAAATAATGTTTCCCCTTAGGATCAGCACTTGCACAACTTCTTCCACCACTGTCAAAGCATGGAGATGTCAGAACAAGCATCAGAGGGGGAGCTGGTTAAATACCTGAAGGTATGCAGAGCTCTGTTTCCAGTGCCCTGAGGAATATGAAAAAGCCCCAGTCTACCTTCAATCTTCATTAATTTCTTTTCTTACTTTCTCCCTTGTCTTCCTCCCTAGAGTCTCCATGCAATGGAGGGTCATGTGATGGTCAACTTTCTGCCCACCCTCCTCAACCAGCTGTTCTGTGTCCTAACCAGAGCCACACATGAGGATGTGGCTGTCAACGTGACCAGGTATATATATTTAGCCCCGTAGCTCAGCATGTGAATGACGTGTCATTGCCTTAAAGTTAATAAAGGTTATATCTATATTTGGTTTCTTCCCTCTCTGCCTCACATCCTCCTCTCCTATTCTTTGATATTTTAAAGTCATTATGGGTTTCTCTTCCTTCCTCCTTCCCAGGGTGATGGTTCATGTTGTAGCACAGTGCCATGAAGAGGGGCTTGAGCATTACCTAAGATCTTATGTCAAGGTGCAGTCCTTTTATTATCATATTTAGACTGACCATAGCCATAATAATGTTTATATTTCCCATGCTTCTATAGAAACGAAGATGATAAAATCAGATTTTTCTCTCCTTCTTTACTTTCAGTTTGTGCTTAAGCCAGAGCCTTATTCCTCCAGCAATGTAAAAACGGTTCATGAGGAGCTGGCTAAAGCCATGACAGCCATACTCAAGCCATCTACTGACTTCCTAACTAGTAACAAGCTGCTAAAGGTAACCTACATTCAAAGCTTACAAAGGTGGAATAGCTTTTTTGCATTTTCTAACTTAACCCTTACACATTTAGATTGGTAGTTTTCCTTGCACTGACTTTGTGTTTGTGTTGCAGCACTCATGGTACTTCTTTGAAGCTCTGGTGAAATCAATGGCTCATTATCTCATAGAGAGCGGAAAGGTCAAGGTAGGTCTTGTTTTCGTCGTCTCCTCTTTTCTTTAACCCATTTCCTCTGAGCCTTAATCCTCTCCTCCTCTTTTTTTTGATTCTCTTGTTCAGCTGTCGAGGAACCAGCGTTTTTCTGCCTCCTTCTACCATGCAGTGGAGACGCTGGTCAATATGCTGATGCCACACATCACCCAGAAATACAAAGACAACCTGGATGCAGCTCATAATGCCAACCACAGCCTGGCAGTTTTCATCAAGGTTGGCAGTCCTGCCTGCACCTGCAATGCAGTATTCAGATTTAATATGTAGATGAGTTTAGAAAAAATGCCCTTTGCTTTGGGCTGTACTGTAGAGTTTTATATATATTTATATATATATATATATCATCCTTAATCCAGATTATATATGAATCAATTCAAGGAAAATTCAGCTATCAGATGTTTAACACATGGTCATTTATTTGTTGTCCTTTCACTCAGCGCTGCTTCACCTTTATGGACAGAGGCTTCGTGTTCAAGCAGATCAACAACTACATGAACTGCTTTGTGCCTGGAGACCCCAAGGTTCAAAGACTCTGCTGCTGCCTTTTCTTTAATGGTTTCATCCAAGTTATTGCACATGAAGTTGAAGCTAACTTAAAGCCTTATAAGCCTCTTTAAAAGGTGTTTTCTCTTTATGTTCTGAACAGACGTTGTATGAGTTTAAGTTTGAGTTCCTGCGGGTTGTTTGCAACCATGAGCATTATGTTCCTCTGAATCTGCCCATGCCCTTTGGAAAAGGCAGGATACAGAGGTTCCAAGGTAAAAAATAAAAAAAAAAAGAAAGATGTGCAGCATTTTCACCCAAGTGGACTGATATTAGTGATCTTATGCGACATGTTTAATTTGAGATGTATTTCTGGTGATTGACACCTGCAGATCTCCAGCTGGACTATTCTCTGACAGACGACTTCTGTCGGAACCATTTCCTGGTGGGGCTGCTGCTCAGGGAGGTGGGCGGTGCTCTGCAGGAGTTCCGAGAGATCCGTCAGATCGCCATCCAGGTGCTCAAGGGGCTGATGATCAAACACACATTTGATGACCGCTATGCTGCAAAAGTGAGTTATACTTTTCTAGCAGTTTTGTTTTTTTGTTGTTGCTTTTTTAGCTGACACAATTTCTTACCAATTGGATTTCTGTCAGAATTTGTGCAACTTTTTGATTCACCTTTCCAGAGCCAACAGGCCCGACTTGCCACCCTTTACCTCCCTCTGTTCGGCCTGCTCCAGGAGAACGTCCACAGACTGGACATCAAGGACTCAGCTCCTCTCAGCAACCACAGTGTAAGCCTGCCACTTAGTGATGGGAGATTGAATTGCAGCTTGTATGGCCACACCTGCTGTCTCTCCAAAACATTCATTACTGGGTTAATGACAGCTCAACATGTCACTCACTTGAACATTTTAAAAGCAATATTAGTGTTTTATCCTAGGCTGAAGCATGCTTTTATTGTCATTTCACAATAAAAGCCCTCTAATGCTTTGTTGCTTTTTGTCCCAGAATGCAAGGGAGGACTCTCTGGTGCCAAACTCCATGGTGACTCCTCAAAAACCCGGGAGCTGCATAGAAAATGCTCTGCACAAAGATGTGTTTGGGGTCATTTCTGGAACAGGTGTCTCCTTCCTCCATTATCAAAAATAAACACATAGTCAGAACTAATCTTTGAGACTGTCAGCTAAGGCTTATTTCAATTTACATAAGTCTTTATTGTGCAGTGTTTGTTTGATGCATTGGTCACACACAACATGCCTCTTTGTCACCACAAATGATATGTAACAAACTAGTCTTCCTTTGTGTCTTCTCCCTGCAGCGTCCCCTCACAGCTCCACTCACAATGTGAGCTCAGTCCACCACGCGGACTCCAGAGGCTCCCTGGTCTCCACCGACTCTGGAAACAGCCTGCTGGACAAGAGCAGTGACAAGACCAATTCCCTGGAGAAGGTACGCGGATGGGTGAAAGATCAGATCTTCATTTGGAATCATTTTTGGCATTTTAGTTTTTATTCATCCAACATCTGCACTGTGTAAAACTAAGTGGACAAATTCCTGTTGCATAATCTCATTTTGTGATATTTCCAACTTTTCATTTGCCCTTTTTCTGTTGGTTTCTTTCCTCTACCACTAACTGTTCTTCTTTTGCAATATTAAAGAATAAGTCATATTTTTAAAGGTCAAGTTCTGTTGTTCTCAAAGACTGGACTTACTTCTTGATTGTCTTTTAAAAGAAACGTGTGTTTTATTTGCTCTTGAGGTCAAAAGATTAAACAGCACACCCACTATTTTTTATCTTAACTGTATTATCTGCACCCTTAGACTGCCATGCTCTCCCCCCACCCCCTCCCCCAGAGCTCCCACACCCCTCTTCCTCGCTCTGTAACTTCCCAACTCCACCACAAAGAGAGATTTACCAGGAGGCACTCAGTCAACGTGCCCCCTCTCCCCTTGGAACCCGAGGACCAGGTCTCAGCTCTGAGCTGCGCAGCTAAGCGGGTCACCATGGATTTCTCCCTCCTCACAGTACCCCTGCCTCACCTGCAGCAGGACAGTGATAATGACAAGCAGGCTGCAGGCCGGAGTGCGGATGGAAATCATGAGGAAAACATACCTATACAAGTATTCTGTTTGACCTCTGTGACCTCTCCACCTGCAACTTTTGGCTAGAATTGTACAGAGTCCAGCAAACTTAAACCACATTTTGTGCCTTTTTTTTTTTTTGGTCTCCATAAATTCTGCTTTAGAAAACATGGAGTACTCTGTAGTTTGCACACATCTGTACAATATGTCCCAAAATCCTCCCAGCATTCCTTCCAACATTCTCGTCCTCTGAGTGTCCCATATGAGGGAGTGTGTGTTTTTGTTTTTTCCCAACAAGGAGGTTGAACTGACCTCAAAGCCTTTTTCATTCATTTCCTTAGATGTTATAATGCAGCATGCAAATGAGTTTCTTCAAACCTGTTGATGTTGCTATCTGAAAGAACACAGAGCTGCTGCTGAAAATGTTACATCTTTTGCTCTTGTGCACCCCCCCTCTGATGAATCTACTTGACATTTCTCTCCTCTGAAATGTGGCTTTCTTTGAGTGGTGTTCTAAATCTCTCTGGAGTTTAGATTTTTCTGTGACTCCGTCATCGAATAACTACAAACTTTTTCTCTTTCTGTTTGTTCTGTCTCTCTCTTTTTCTTTTCTTTACATCAGAACCAGTGTGCATCAGCTCTGGGCAGCACTGTGCTGCGATGTGACAAACTGGACCGGGATGAGATCAAAAACCTGCTCATGTGCTTTCTGCACATTCTCAAGAGCATGTCAGAGGGTAGGACAGTCTCTTGCACTTGGTTTTGACACAAATGGATGTTAACATGTTTTCTTAATGTTTTCTTACCTTTTTGTCACCCTCAGAGGCCCTTTTTGCTTACTGGAACAAAGCAACGTCCTCAGAACTAATGGATTTCTTCACATTAATAGAGTAAGTACAGAAATATACAACCTCTTTGTGCAGCAGAGGCCACAATAGCCTTAATTTTAATTCCTGTTGTGGATCAGTCTCCAAAAATGTATTTCTCATAATGCTCTCTGACTGAGCTCCACTGCTTGTGTTCGTCCTGCAGAGTCTGCCTTCATCAGTTCAGATACATGGGGAAGAGATTCATCGCCAGGTGGAGTACATGCTGCTCTGTCCAAGGAAATAGATGGTGTCGCATACTGAAATGATGAAATAATTCTTGAACTGAAATTAATATTTTATTATCTATGCAATAATCTGACTTATACCTGAGCACAGACTTACAAACAGAGATTCTCACAGACTCTTTTAACCCCGTGCTCTTGGTTTCTTCTCTCACCTGTAACTCTGCTGGCAAGTTGTTTTGTGGTTTATATCCCAGCCTCGGGCCCCTCTTGCATGGGTAAGAGATTGCTGTCTTTTTTTTTTTCTTTTCTTTTCTTACTTTGCTTAATTAAATGCATGATGCAGCCATGTGACTTTCCCAGTTTTAAAACCACATTACACTCTAACAAATCCTGAATGTGCTATATTTTTATTTTCTGCTAATTTCTTTATCTCATTCCTCTTGCATATCTTCATCGGTGTATTAACTTTACCATCTTGTGTCAATAGTTTAACTGACTTTACACTAAACAGTAATGACTTTTCTCCTCTCCTCCAACAGGAGCCAGGAGGGGACGGGGCCTGTGGCTCCAGACAGGAAGTCTCTGACTCTACCCGTGTCTCGTAACAGGGCTGGGATCCTGCACGCCCGCCTACAGCAGCTGGGAACTCTGGAGAATGCTCACACTTTCAACAACAGTAAGTCCCTCCTGCCTTAACTTTACAAATGATGGCAGTGGGAATAGAATCTGTGTTTTGCTGACCTCTATTGGCAACCAGTTGTAATTGCAATAAAAAAGAATCAGAACTTATCTCCTTCCACTAATAAATCCAAGTAGATTATGTGCTATGTTTCAGCTAAAGTCATATTTATTACTCCAATAAAATGATATCTGACAGTTGTGAAAAAATGTGAGGGTCTAATTCTGGAGAGGGAAAAATCAGACTGGGTGGTGTGAATCAAGTTTTTATGGAGACAAGACAGTTCACTGTGTTCTGTAGTGTTCTGAAATGGGGCTCTCTTTATACCTGTAACCAGTATGCCATAAATACCTTTTCAGGCAGGAGGGACAATAAAATGTCTATGATCACACCTGCTCTAAACACTCAGGATAAGATATTTTCCAGATACAGGACAACAAAATGTTGTTCACTCCAAGGGCATTTAAGGGGGTATTTCCACATGAACGTTTACCCCAGGGGGCATCTGTTTTAAATGACCACAAGGGTATAACCCTAATCTTCTTACAAAATCTGCAGGTAGAGTTTTACAACCTGCAAGAATGTGGGAAGACTTTGGGTGCATCTTATTTCTAAATGAACTATCCTAACCTTAATATCACTACTAAGACTTCTATATGGCAAAAAAAAAAAACAATGACCTTGTGCCTGTGCTTTGCGTTCAGTGTACTCTCATACAGAAGCAGATGTGAGCAGCCAGTGCTTGCTGGAGGCCAACGTGTCTACAGAGGTCTGTCTGACAGTCCTGGACACACTCAGCATCTTCATCATGGGATTCAAGGTATTAACCGAGACGGACGCTAAACCATAATACGAAACTCTTGATGTGTCTTAATTACGTTCTGGTTTAACAGTCCTCACATTCTCCTGTGTCCAAAGACCCAACTGAACTCAGACCTGGGCCACAACCCGCTGATGAAGAAGGTTTTCCAGGTGCATTTATGCTTCCTGCAGATCCCTCAGTCTGAGGCAGCCCTCAAACAGGTCTTCACCTCACTAAGGACCTTTATCTACAAGGTGAAAATGTTTTCCTTTCTAGTTTCATTGTCTCTTTAATGGTGCCACCTAATTAAATCTATTATCTTTTCCTTGATGGCTCCGTTTTCTCTTTTCATTCGCCATGTGTCACATCCTGTCTCTCTCTGTGCATTCTCCAGTTCCCCTGTACCTTCTTTGACGGCCGGGCCGACATGTGTGCCTCCCTGTGCTATGAAATTCTTAAGTGCTGTAACTCCAAGCTGAGCTCCATCCGCAGCGATGCCGCCCATCTCCTCTACTTCCTCATGAAAAGCAACTTTGACTACACGGGGCGCAGGTCTTTTGTACGAACCCACCTGCAGGTACGTGGTCCCGACGGCGACTTTGTTGTGTGCTCAAAACCACGAACCAGTGTAGCATTGATTTGTTTGTTCCTCACAATTGGCACAGGTGGTGATTGCTGTCAGTCAGCTGATCGCAGATGTCATCGGCATCGGTGGGACCCGTTTCCAGCAGTCGCTCTCTATCATCAACAACTGTGCCAACAGCGACAAGAACATCAAGGTGAGGGCTGGATGCTGCCTCACAAGCAACGTAGTCATTCTTGACTACTTGACAGAAATAAATATTAAATACATTCTTTTGAAAGTTTTCAGATGTTTGCTATGTTTATATAAAGGCCTGATGTGTTGCTCTTGTACTTTGCAGCACACAGCATTTCCATCAGATGTGAAGGACCTGACAAAGCGCATCAGGACGGTGCTGATGGCCACCGAGCAGATGAAGGAGCACGAGAACGACCCGGAGATGCTGGTGGACCTCCAGTACAGCTTGGCCAAGTCCTACACCAGCACTCCAGAGCTCCGCAAGACCTGGCTGGACAGCATGGCACGCATCCACAATAAGAACGGAGATCTCTCAGAGGTACTTTTAACAGCGTTTGTTAAAATTCCGTTTTTAAGCTCAGTTGTAGTAGTGGAACACTAATGCTATGCTTTTAAAGTTTTTTTTTCTTGTATACTTCACCTGCAGGCAGCCATGTGTTACGTACATGTTGCTGCTCTGGTGGCTGAGTACCTGTGGAGAAAAGGTGAGTCGAGGATATAAGAGCGTGTATCTCCTGGTAATGCTCTGACAGTAAATAATCACTGACCGTTTGAACTCCATTCCAACATTTTTACGATTCCTCTTTACAGAGGCCATATAATGAGTCACTGGTAAGAATTAACACAGTAGAGAGAAGATAATCTTGCAATGACTGATTAATAAAGTCAATAAACTTGATGTACTGAAGAAAGATGACGGGCAGCAGTAAGAGTGCTGCATAAATTACATCAAAACTAACTGTCTGCAGTCAGTAATGCAGATTCCTCCTCATGTTTTAATGGAACGATAATACAGCACTAATAATGATTGCTTTCTCTAGATAAGATCCCTGGTCATGTTTCTTCTTTATCAAACCAGCTCACACTCTGTGTTGTATAATAGCTTTCCGAAAGTCAACAGTTCATTGTCAGGTCTTTGTCATTGTCGAGTCTTTAAGAGTGAGCTGAACTCCCCCTCAGACCTTTCCTTTATAGAACACAGTAATGAGGCATCTTGTCTGGATTTGTTGTCAACAAATTTCCTCTTTTTTTTTTTTTTTTTGTTGATGTATGTCTCTGCTTGTATTACTGTGTTAGGTATGTTCAGGCAGGGATGCTCTGCTTTCCGTGTCATCACTCCAAACATCGATGAGGAGGCGGCCATGATGGAGGACGTAGGGATGCAGGATGTTCACTTCAATGAGGTGGGATTTTGCATTGTGATCTTTTCTACCTGCAGTAGACTGTATACCAGTATCTCCCAGTCCCTCTGTGTTGACCAAGTATTCATCACGTGTCACATAACTGTCGAGGAGAGCTCTTATCTCTGTGACGAGTATCAATTGCACTTAGTCCACGAAATGAAAAAACAGTAGACTTTGACACAAGGCTTGGTACGTGTGTTGTTTCTGGAGCAAATCCCTGAGCTGGCAGAATGAATAGTCTTAGGAAATCTGACAAGGGCTCCTGGTCATCACCCCTGGAGGTGTTGGGGATTCAGTGTCTTGCTCATGGACAGAGGCAGAGGCTTGTTGAACAGAAGCCTGAGACCAGGTGTTCTTGTAAACTGATATCCTAGTGAAATTGAAAGTGTTGGTTGGAGAATGTGATCTTTTATGAGTTGGTCAATAGATCTGCAGGTAATAAGAGTGCTTTTACTGTCCATCTGCTCTGAGAAGCTTTTCTCTTTATAACATGGACTCAGTGTTATCCCCCAATAAAACCGTAGGAGATGATGTGTCCATTTCCTCCCACCTCTGTTGTCTTTAGAGGGACACTCTGCTCAGACACTCACTACAACCCCCAAGACAAATAAGAACAAGCAGAAATGTCCCTGTTTGCAACAATTAAATGTTCTGAGCTCAAACTGCAAGTTTAGTCGTTCCCCTTTGTCTCTGTTTGTTTAGGAGGTGCTGATGGAGCTGTTGGAGGAGTGTGCCGATGGCCTCTGGAAGGCGGAGCGTTATGAGCTCATCGCTGATGTCTACAGGCTCATCATTCCCATCTATGAACAGCGCAGAGACTTTGAGGTAATCTGCGCCTTAGGCACGGTTATAGACCAGTTATATCAAAGCAATTGAGCATTCTCCACTGTGTAACTGACTTTCATTCAAAGTTATTAAAAAAAAGCTTCATTCTTTTTTTTTGTGTTGTTGTGGGGCAGAAACTGACACACCTGTATGATACCCTCCATCGCGCTTATACTAAAGTGATGGAGGTGATGCATACGGGCAAGAGACTGCTGGGCACGTACTTCAGAGTGGCCTTCTTTGGACAGGTAAGGGATCAAGTGTCTGACGGGAAAGAAAAACAAGAATCACAGCTGTAATAAACTGCATTAACAAACTGTTTTTGAGCAGCATGAACGCCAACTTAATCCAAACTCTGAATGAGAGCATGATCTTATCTCTGCGTGCACACACATCAACCTTTGAATCTGAATCTACCCCCACTAAAACTCTTTTTAACAAAATTTTTTCTTTCTTTTTTTTTTCTCCTCCCCCTCCAAGGCTGCGGTAAGTGTGTAGGGACTTAACTGTGTGTGTGTGTGTGTGTGTGTGGGCCTGTAGTGCTTTTCCACATCTTTGCTGGTGTTTTTCACTGGCATCTTGTGACTGTAGAATTCCTGGCTTCCTAAAAGTGGGAGTATAGTCGTAGTTTTAGGCAGAAATGTTGGAATGTTCCTAGAAAAACAAAAGCTGTATTGCTGTGTTTTCCCTTCAAAGCTTTTGTGTTTCACTGAGTTGCAAAAATTTGCACATAAACTCTTGTCTGTCATCCTGCTGTACCCTAAATAGACTGTATGATTCCAGGTGGG
The DNA here is from genome assembly GCA_037833715.1 of Toxotes lorentzi. Lineage (NCBI taxonomy): Eukaryota > Metazoa > Chordata > Actinopteri > Toxotidae > Toxotes > Toxotes lorentzi. The sequence continues at coordinate 9,852,244 of JBBMJY010000017.1, read as the reverse complement.
AACAGATGATATTTGCATGTTCACCCACCTCTGTTTGGTCTCTCAAATGTTGGCTGGTGTTTTCTTCAACTATTTGTTTTATGTGGAGACTAATTCTTAATTTTTCATTTAAATTTGAAATAAAGATTGAACCATCGAAGGTAGTTGCAGGAGCTCACAACTACAAAGTTCCCCAGCTCTCGTCTCTGACTGTCCTCCTCTGTTCTGCAGGGCTTCTTCGAGGATGAGGACGGGAAGGAATACATCTACAAGGAGCCAAAGTTTACTCCGCTGTCTGAGATTTCCCAGAGGCTCCTGAAGCTCTACTCTGACAAGTTTGGCCAGGAGAATGTCAAGATCATTCAGGACTCCGGCAAGGTGGGATCACACAATGAGTGTGTGTTTATATGGCCGTATTAGTAAATGGTGGACCCTGGGGAGGACGATGTTATAGTTTATAGAGCAAAGTTCAGGGACAACATTCAGAAAAGTCGTGGTTAAAACACTACATGAACTTCCTTACATGCATCTGTTTTTTTTTTTAGTATTTTTTCACTATATGAATCTTCAGGTCTTAAATATACATATAATAGCTATGTACATGATGTGCTAAAAGACTGAAGCTAAGGTTGCACTTTGGTCTCTTCTTCACCCTCAGGTGAACCCGAAGGACCTTGATTCCAAGTACGCCTACATCCAGGTTACCCACGTCACACCCTACCTGGACGACAAGGAGCTTGAGGACAGGAAGACGGACTTCGAGAAGAGCCACAACATCCGGCGCTTTGTGTTTGAGACACCGTTCACGGTGTCGGGCAAGAAGCAGGGAGGAGTGGAGGAGCAGTGTAAACGGCGGACCGTTCTCACCAGTAGGTCATTCATCAGTGACGACGATGCATCCTCAGAGACACCACAAGTTCACTCAGTGAAGCCAGAGAGGAAATGTAATGTGGAATTAATATGGAAAACCAAAACAAGTCTCTCTAATCAGCCTTATCACAGCAGCAGTAACAGGAAGCACAGAAGAAGAATATCCTCCTGTTCCTCAGGTGTTCCCGCCTTAGTGCCAGTCACATGAACTGTTAATCAGGAAGTTTATGGCTGGACTGTCTGCTTAATCCCAAAGTTCAGACGTTATCTTGCCTTGTTAATAATCAGGCTGACTGATAGCAACATGGCTGTAGGCCAGATTCACTCGCTCAGTGACTGTTTACTCGCACAGAGGAGCATAGTTAATATCCTGGTTAGGAATATTGCCATGAACGCTAGACACACATTAGCATTTATGTAGCACCTGCATTGTTGACAATTTAAATCTCACTTTTTCTCGCCACCAATCTCATTTCTACCCAGCCACCCACTGTTTCCCCTACGTGAAGAAGCGCATAGCGGTCATGTACCAACACCAGACCGACCTGAGCCCCATCGAGGTGGCAATAGACGAGATGAGCTCCAAGGTGGCCGAGCTGCGACTGCTGTGCTCGGCCACAGAGGTGGACATGATCCGGCTGCAGCTCAAACTGCAGGGCAGCATCAGTGTTCAGGTATAAATAACAAGTGCGTGGCTTAAATCATTGTACTACATATGACCTCCTACTTTGACCTCCATTTTTTTTCCCAGGTGAACGCTGGTCCTCTTGCTTACGCCAGAGCCTTCCTAGATGACACCAGTGCCAAGAAATATCCTGACAACAAGGTCAAACAGCTCAAAGAGGTTTTCAGGTACTGATTGATGTCAGAATCATCTTGTCTGTGACAGTCTTGCCGTTCACACAGGAACAGAGTAGAAGCACTGGAGAATTAAAATTAGAAAAAGTTGTTAAATGCTTATGGATCTCTCCTCAGGCAGTTTGTGGACGCCTGCGGTCAGGCGCTGGGAGTGAACGAGCGGCTGATCAAAGAGGACCAGCAGGAGTATCATGATGAGATGAAGGCCAACTACAGGGACCTGACCAGGGAACTGTCCAACATCATGCATGAACAGGTGGGAACTGCAAAGACTCTCCTACATATGTGCTCTGTCATTCAAGAACTGCATGTAGACTCAATGAGTCCAGTCCCATCCATCTAGAGTCCAGGTGGTGCACTCTATAAAAAGTACTCAAACCAGGTCTGATGTCAATTTATAGAACTTTTTCCGGGCCCTCAAAGAAAATTGCACACCTGTGTTTTATCACGCCTTTGCTTACATTTTTCAGCAGAGAGACAAATCAAAATGAACCGGTTTCCAAACAAACAGATAATTATTTATTAATATTTAAAGCTGCACATTCTTCATTGTTTCAGCTTGTGTAATGGACAAGTGTTAAATGGCACATTCAAATAACTTTAAGGAGCTTTGCCCTGCTGCATTCCTCTGCACATTTACTAAAAATGTCTCTTATCTCCTGCTCTCTTTGTGCTGGCCTGAGCAGATCGGATGGTAACGCTGCTTTTGTTATTCAGAGTTATTGTTGTAATCTATGTTGTTGTTGTAATCTATGTATATATATATATATATATATATAAAATCTTAATTCTTCTAGATAAACCCGGTGGAGGATGGAGCGAGGAGCACTCTGTCTGACTCTCTGGGCATCTTTAACGCCATCAGTGGCACATCAGCCCCCGCCAACCCTCATGGCTCCACCACCATGCTCTGATGAGGGATGCTTCACATTGGTCTCATGCCTTCTTTGCTTCTAATGATTGGTCAAACCACCTGCCAGTCAAGAGGAATCAATCAGGACTCATTCCAAGTACCTAAAAAAAAAAAAACCTGATCCTGCTGTTCCTCTACATGTCATGTCACTTCTTATCGGTGGGCCCTATGTTCTTGTTTCCTATGGAGACTACAGAGCCAGATTTAAGCCACACAGAAGGTTTCGTTTGATCCTATGTGCGATGCGGTTAAGCACATGTGATGACTCAGCAAATGTGTGTCTCCAATACTGTGACTTGACAGTATGTTATTCTAGCTGTTCTGGCATCTTAAACCCCACCCAAGGTCCATAGGTTGAAACAAACACGAGGGACTTCATTTTTATTTGACCCAAATCTAAACCTCATTTGTTTTTGTTTTTAACTATAGGGCTCATGTTTATCTACAGTGTTTGTAAGGGAGAGAGCGCTTCAGGAATGTTTTTATTAGTAATGAATGCCACTGCTGTAACTTTACATCCATTCTTCAGCTGATGCACAGTATTTTTACGTCCGTTTTCGTTTCTCTTCCCCATCGAGGCTGTGTCACAGCAGATGCAATTTGCTGTTCATCTTTTCTCTTAAGAACATTTGAAAGAATTAGTCAATCTATTTTGGATGTGTACGGGGAAAAAAAAACAAAAAAAAAACTGTCTAAAGCCAAGTGAATCGCAATGTTTTAACCTATTTTCTGTAAAGAAAAAGTGTGCAATATTTTCTATTGTTACCAAGACTACCTACTGCACAGAAAACCTCTCTTGCCAAAGACATTAGAGAAAAAAAAAAGACTGCAATGCAAGATAAGGGTGTGACAATTTGTAATCTACCCTTTAGTTTCCTTGTATGTCATGTTAGATGCCTTTTATTATCTGTGAGATAAACTGAAAAACACATTTTTACCTAATGACTGCTCATGTAAATATGTTTAAGACTTATAAATACATAAAATCTGTAATAACACTTTCTTCCATGCCTTGATTTTATTTTTTTTTTTAATTATTGTCATTAATTATTATCATTCAAGGAGGAGGACAAACAACACAGTTTACAGCTGCTGGGAAAATCATTTCCTAAAACTCATGTCAGTATCTAATCAAGTGATAACTTAGCAGCCTGAGCTCAAAGTCAAAGTTGTTTCCTTCACTCTATGAAAATCCAGACCTATTTAATGTTTTTGCAAGTCTTGTTTCAGATACAGCTCAAACTGTGCCTTATCTGTAAAGCATCAGCTGTCAGTGAAGCTGTAGCTGAAGTCTCACTGGACTGTAAACACTCTGCAGTCGGAGGGAAACACGTCAAGCACAGATGAGTGAGTGACTCTGATGTTCATATGGGTAAGTTGACACACGGACACTTGGATGCAGATGTTTGCAGTAGCAACAGCAGTGTGTACGGTTCATGCTAATCAGAACATCTGTGTGTGTTTGTCAGTGAAAGGTTGAAGAGAAAAACAGGAGAGTCACCAGTGAAATCGGGATGCTGACTCCTGGGGAAAAAAAATAAAAACATCCCCGCTGTGCCCGCTGTCGTGTAAAAGGCCAGTTAATCCCCACCCCTACACACACACACACACACACATCTTGTTGTGTCCTGCTGGATCACTGGACAAACACCCACCACTGTGTAATTGTTTCAGAGATTTGGGCTGCAAAACATCATGTGTCTGGCGTGAGTCCTGCTCGTGTTTCGTGGTGTTTGTATGTAATTCATGATTTCTGCTTCTGTGAGCTTGAGCTTTCTATATGCTTTATATCTTCATATCAGAGTCACTGCTTGGTTTGTTCAGATTGGTTAATCAGTTGGTTAATGATTATGGAGAGTACAATGCATTTGTGAACACCAGAGAGTATATATTAATAAATCTGGTGTTTGGCTGTGTGACTAATGATCAAAACATGAGGAATAACTGGGGTTAATATAAATGTATTCATGTAAATGCATACGCTAATAATTCAGCCTAAATATTTATTATATATATATATTTATTATACATTATATGTGTATGTCACTGTAAAAACTAATTGCTCTTTATTACAGTGCAATCACAGAAACTTGGTAATGAGGAAAACACTATAAACATGGCTGCCTTTGTCAGCTGACCTGAACAAACCTCTTATGGCAAGACCCTCTCACTGGGTTCCCAGAGTCATAAAGTCATTACTCACTGACACACACACACACACACACACACACACACACACACACACACACACACACACACACAGAGAGCTGTGATAATGATGAAGAGAATGGTGACTTGCACGCTGGGAGGTGCTGGACGAGATGTTCACAGTACATGCGAGTCCAGCATCAGGGGGCGTTGCAAGTGGGGATGAGGGGGCGGGCTTGATGGGAGGTTACTTAAGGAGCTGCCGCAGATCTGGACAGGGGTCACTTGTCTCTGTCTTTTTTTTTTGGTTGTTGTTGTTGAAGGATACAGTTGAAGAGGGGACCTGTAGGCACACACAGCAGCCATGGCAGGTAAGTCTGGACTGGGACGCCCAAGAACCCATACTGACATCTGGGATTTCTTTTCCTCCTGGTTTCTGAGGAATAATCTTTGTTTATATCACACTTTTGATTCTTATTTCCCCAATACCACACGTTTACTTATTGTTGTATTTGTTTATTTGGTTACATTTAACAATACTGAATGATATGCGACTTACAACAACTTATTTCTGCAGACAAGGACGAGATGAAGAAGCCCAAGAGCAAAAGTGTAAGTCCAACCTTTATTCTACTGTCTGTACTATTTACAAAAAATAAACACATTGTTTAAAAATAAATTAATGATCTAATATCCTCACATTTTTAATGTCTTTCTTATAGGCCACCGTCTGTGGCTACCCTATTAGCATCTTTTTCATTGTGGTCAATGAGTTCTGCGAGCGCTTCTCCTACTATGGCATGAGAGGTGAGTCACTTGATCTGGATTTGATGTTGTTTACTACAAAAAGAAGTAGCAATATAATATAAATAAGTGCTCACACTTGGATTGAACCGTAAAGATAATTACATAAAGTGATATTTTTTAGAAGTAACTTTTTGAATGCAGCACTTTTACTTGTAATGGAGCATTTTGCTACTTCATTCAATCCTCCATCCACCTTTTGCTGCATACTTATCCAGCTCTTTTTCCACTTCCCTCCCATCTTCCTCCTCCTCCTCCTCCCTTGCTGTCTGCAGCCGTGCTGGTGCTGTATTTCAAGTACTTTCTGAGGTGGGATGACGACTTCGCTACCACCATCTACCACACCTTTGTGGCTCTCTGCTACCTGACGCCCATCCTGGGAGCCATCGTGGCTGATTCCTGGCTCGGCAAGTTCAAGTGAGTTTTCAGATCCTGGAAATCTTTAACCTGCAACCACACAACAGTGTATAAACTGCTAATAAGAAGGTACCAACATCTATAAACTGTGATTTGCTTCATATTATTAAATGTTGTAGTAGATATAATGTATGTTGTGCCTTCCTATGTTTGTGTAGCTGCACATATGAGACACTTTAACACCTGTGTAGAGAGTTGGGGTCAAAGAATATCTCCCCGAATCAGCTGTTAAGTTTCATCCTTGGATTTTTGACCCTTGTCTATCTTATCTCTACCTCCACCTGACGTACTCCTGTTTAACTCTACCCTTTCTCCTCCTTTCTTCTCCTTCCTCTGCACAGGACTATTGTTTACCTGTCCATCGTTTATGCGGTGGGACAAGTGGTCTTGGCTGTGAGTGCCATCCACGACATCACAGACACAAACAGGGACGGCACCCCCGACAACATGACCTTCCACGTGTGAGTTGAGCACGCACATTGTATCGCAACAAAAAACACAATGGATAAACAGTCTACTGACATGTGCCCCCCAACCCCCTCAGAGCTCTGTCCATGGTGGGTTTGATCCTTATTGCTCTGGGAACAGGAGGCATCAAACCCTGCGTGGCTGCCTTTGGTGGAGACCAGTTTGGGGACCATCAGGTTAGATGCCGCTCAAGGACACACTTAATGTATACACAGGACAACTTTAAAGTCTCAAACCCACAAATATAGACTCAAATATTAATGTGTACCCACAAATCACCTTGACAACTATGTAATATTTATTGTACAGTCCAATAGAGTGTGTTTTGTTTCAGTTTCCATCCATTGTATATGTATAGTGCACACACACATTCATACGCTGGATGAAAACATACACACAGATGCTGTCCTCTCCCTTACATACACATGGATGCACACACAGGACACGAGTCTCTCTCTCTACTCTATCAGATGCATCTCGTCAGCACTTCTTGTATCTGTTTCACTCCAGCTAGTTGTTTATTAACCAAAAACCACAGGTACATTTGTCTCAGTGGCTTTATTACACTCGTCAAGGCCAGTGACAAAGATTATATCTTAATATTAACGACACTGGTGAAATAGGGGAAACAGGATAACTAAGACTTGTTCGACTTCCTGTGTCCGACAGGAGAAGCAGAGAAGCACCTTCTTCTCCATCTTCTACCTGTCCATCAATGCTGGCAGCCTGCTGTCCACTGTCATCACCCCCATCCTCAGAGGTCAGAGTGGATGCCACAGCTGATTACACGGCAAAAGAGAAAAAAAAAAACAAATTGATGCACATATTGAATTAAAAAAAATGTTTGTCTGTGTGTGGTTTCCAGCTCAGGAGTGTGGCATCCACTCTCAGCAGAAGTGCTACCCACTGGCCTTTGGTGTCCCTGCTGCTCTCATGGTGGTAGCTCTGAGTAAGAACAAGTTGTTTTTTTTTTAAACACCTTTATTGATAATATAAGATAAATAATTACATTGTATTAATTACCTGAGAATTTCCTTTGACAAGCAGTGAAATGTTCACATGTATATTTGATGTGTGTGTTTGTCTGCAGTTGTGTTCATTGTCGGAAGTGGTATGTACAATAAGACCGCCCCTCAAGGCAACATCATGGTGAAAGTCTGTGCATGCATTGGGGTAAGTGGCCAAGTGGACATTTTAATAACAACATATAATAATGTTTATTCAAACCTAGATTCAAGTTGGAGACAAAAGTCACACATACATGTGTCTTTTCTGCCGTCCTTAGTTTGCTATCAAGAACCGCTTTAGGCATCGTTCTTCTCAGTACCCTAAGAGAACCCACTGGATGGACTGGGCTGAGGAGAAATATGATGTAAGTGTCCACATCCAAAGCACATGTGAATATAAACGGCACATAAGATCAGAGGCATAAGAGTCATAATCATTTTCTCCATTTTGGTCCAGAAACTCCTGATTGCCCAGGTGAAGATGGTGCTGAAGGTGTTGTTCCTCTACATCCCTCTGCCCATGTTCTGGGCTCTCTTTGACCAGCAGGTAACCACCAGTCTGTCCCTGAATATCTAACATACCCAAGTCCACTGTCAGATGATTGAGCTCTTGTATTAGAGATCCGGGTCTCTGTCTTTCTTGGTCAAACTGAGACATCCACCAAATTTCAGTAGAGACAGAAATAAATAATTCAAAACACAGACTGAGCTGTTTCTCCTCCACAGGGCTCAAGATGGACCCTCCAGGCGACCACCATGAATGGAGACTTTGTACGTTTTTTTTTTTGTTTTGTTTTGTTTTGTTTTTGTAAAGTCACACTTTGTCAGCTCAAACCACAGAGAAGCCCGTGTTAAACCTCCATCTGCTCTTCTTTTCTCCAACAGGGAATACTCAAAATCCAGCCTGATCAGATGCAGGTGAGACACTTGTGTTGATTACACCTTACCCGCTTTGTTGTTGTGCATCTTTGTGTTACTGGCGTTAGCTGATAGAACAGTGGCGCTCTCTCTCTCTCTTCCTTTTTTTTTTTTTTAAAACCACCAGACAGTGAACCCTATCCTGATCCTGATTTTGGTGCCAATCATGGACAGTGTGGTCTTCCCACTGCTTGCCAAATGCAAATTAAACTTCACGTGAGTTTGTTTTTATGTCCTTTTATATGCTCAGAATAAGGGAGATGAAATAAAGTGTTAATGTTTTGGCCTTGTGATCCAATGGGGTGTATGGGTTTGGAGATGAAATCAAACGTGTGTGTGTGTGTGTGTGTCTTTGCTCTGCAGTCCGTTGAGAAGGATGACTGTGGGGATGTTCCTCGCCGCTCTTGCATTTGTGTCTGCAGGTCTGGTCCAGTTACAGATCGATGTAAGAATAACACAAATGAATAAATAAAAATACACACACACACATACACTGGCACTGGGCAACTTAAACGCACAGTTCCATTCCTCTTCTTCTAGCAAACCCTGCCCAAGTTCCCATCAAACACCGTGGCCCAAGGGAAGTTCATCAACGCGGTAAACAGAATTCTGGACATTAAAGCTGGAATCAACGAGCTGAACCTGAAGCCTTTCTCGGTACACTACCCAACATGAGACACACTACACCTACACTAAACATCCAAATGTATCCTTAGTAGGTCACAGGAAGACATATTGATGTTGTCCTTTTTTTTTTTTCTCTCACAGGCCAGTGAGGATTACCTGACCTTTGGTGGACCATTTATACTGGATCTGGAGCCCGGTATCTCTTTACCGACCACTTTACCAAATGGCACTCGGCATACAATAGTCATCGTTGAGAGCAGGACCGGCCTCACTCCTATACCTGTGAGCATGACTTCCTGACAGAGTTAAAGTCTGACAGGAGCACCTCTGATGCTATGAAAGATCTTTTTTTTTCTTCTTCATCAAATAAAACTCTTAACAACATCAGCATGATTTGTGACAGTAAGAAGTGATTGGATTTGATCAAATTTTCTTAATCACAAAGATGTGGAGGCTCTAAAGTATCTTTCCTTCCTCAGTTCGAGGACATCAAATCAAAGCCGGAGCAGGGCGCTAATGCTATCAGGTACGTTTCAGGTTGTTATTGAGCTTGTAGGAATTTGTAAAGAAGGCCTGAGAGGATGCATGCACTCTGCTGTTTACTCACCCTCCAGTGTCCTGAATTCTCCTTCCCCCAGATTCTTTAATGGCTTTGGATCAGTTTTGAACGTCACAGTGGGTAGCCAGGACTTCGGGGACATTACCATCAACAACATGTCCAGTTATGTTGCAGTATCACAGGGAGAGTAAGACTGATGTTTCATTATATATTATATTTCACATAGAGAAAAGGATTTAGCCTGAATGGTGTTGTGTCTTGTTCTGTCAGTGCTGACTTCGTGATCAAGAACGCGGAAGGACAAGAGTGTGTCTACACTCAGACTCTGGGCTTCGGCAGCTCTTACACCCTGATCATCCCTTCGACGTTCGTGTTTGATGAAAATGTAACTCATGAATACATTTTGAGTCACGATATAGCTTGAATGTAGCTTCAGTGTGTGATGTGGCACCTCTGAGTACCTGTCCCGTGTCCTGTAGTGCAAACAGAACATCCACTCGGTGATGGACATCAGGCCTAACACCATCCACATGGCCTGGCAGATTCCTCAGTATTTCCTCATCACTGCAGGAGAGGTGGTCTTCTCTGTCACAGGCTTGGAGTTCTCCTACTCACAGGTAGAGGGCGCTTTCCTCACACGTCCCACTCTGCCAGGGCAGTTTGGAAACTATGGAAAACAGAAATGATTAAAAGTGGCACTGGATGATTAAAATCTGCCCTAGGTTCGATCAGGAAAACCTAACTACACCATGACATCTTTCATCATCTTTGTGTAGCTCTATTTGAATCTCCTCTTCCAATCCAGGCACCTAGCAACATGAAGTCTGTGCTGCAGGCTGGTTGGCTGTTAACCGTTGCTATAGGGAACATCATTGTGCTCATTGTTGCTGAGGCTGCAACACTCCAGGATCAGGTGGGTGGATTAGATTTAATTATCAGCACATGTGCATTGTCCTCAATGACCTTGAGCAAGTTCATTTTATGTGATATGATATAACGCTTATAATTAATGTATGAACCTGGATGTATTTTCTTTGGATGGGGCACAATAATAAATGTTATGTTATATAAGGCTGAAGCTTACAGTAACAGATCTTTTCAGTGTAAAAGCCCTCAAAAGCGATTAAGTGCAGTTCCTAGAAATGTCAAATGTTCCTTTTAGCTTAGCTTCAAATGAACTCTGTGTTTGTGTGTTTCTCTTCACTAGTGGGCAGAGTACATCCTCTTCGCCTCTCTGCTGTTGTTAGTGTGCATCATCTTCGCCATCATGGCCTATTTCTACACCTACATTGACCCGGCCAAGGTGGAAGCCATGTTTGCCCAGAAGGACTCCGAAGAGAACTGGAAGAAGATGGAGATGGGCAGGAAGGACTCTGCTAAGAAGCACAGGAGGAGTTCCGACTCCAGCTCTGACGAGGAGGAAACCAAACAGTCCAAGATGTAAAGGCTTTTCCCTCTTTTTTTTTTTTAAATTTAAATTTTTGTTTTTTAAAAATACAAACTTGTGTTTCACACCAGATAGTGCCTGTGCCAATGAATTCCTTAGTCATTGTGCTGTGCAGGTAGTGGTTGGAATGAATGGATGACCTGAGTGAAATGGTGCAGGAGAACACAGAAATAGGGCTTAGGTGGTTAAGCTCCTGGTGGACAGTGTTAGTGAAGGATCTTAGCAGGGATAGTTCAACCACTATATTATCACCAAAAAAAAAAAAAAAATTAAAATCCCTGGATCTTTACTGGTCTTGTAAATTTGATTTATTTTGCATTGTGTAGCAACATCTTAATGTGATATTTGTTCCGTAGTCTTTTGTAAATGTACTGGAGTGCACACACAAAGAGACCACCAACGTTTGTATTTATTTCCAAGCACAGTGTTGTATGTATTATAATATGTTGTCACCGTTTAATGTACATGACATTCTCACCTGCTCCGGGGGCAAAAATCTAACAGGTGGCAGAGGCTGTTTATTCAGTCAGAAGGGTTTCATCATGTTGGACTAACCATTTCCGAAAATGAGACATGCCAGACACAAACTTTCTCAGTTACCATTAGATCTTTTATTTCTCATGTCACTTTGAAAGCTTACAAGGAGCTTACATTTAACTTGGGAATTCTCAAATGACACAAGCAAAGATTATATACAGTACTATAAACTGTCAGCTATGATAAAGGAGACCAAATGTACACATTTTGTAGTTATTTCCGTAGCATATGTTTTTCTGTAAGGTATAGATTTTTTTTTTTTTTGCCAGAGGCAGGTGCCCTTATCCATAAAGCATTCCATATTTCCATATTTAACTCTTTGCAGTTATAAAAATATCAGATATTTCTTATTTCTTTCAATCCCTGTGTTGACAAGTGCGTCTTGATGCAACTCCTCAACATTATTGCTGCATTAGCACAGTAGTAAATTCTGGAAACTCTTAAGTAAACATATATAGTAAAACATGGCTATTAGCAACTTTTTTCATTTTGTGTGTTTTTTTTTGTTTTGTTTTTGTTTTGTTTTTTTTAAATCCTCTTACAGGTTTTTTTTTTTTAAATACTCGACACACTTTCAAAGTGCAAAAAACTGATCTGAAAATTAGAAAAAGAAAAAAAAAAAAAGAAAAAAGGTGCAAATCATACTACAAACGCCTGGTGAAAGCATTAAAGAGGACATGGCACTTCTATAGCACGGTGTGGAAGTTAGCGCACACACACACACACGTGTGGAGTGAGGAAAATAAGGATGGCGTTGACTTTCCGCAGCTTGGCTCGTCCTGATATAACGCTTCAGTTTGGCCGTGAGCGAACGCGCGTCGTGACGTGATTGCCTACGATGCTCCTCGCCAAGTTATTCCTCACCCCCTGCTTTAGTTTTAGTAAGTAATTCTCAGGATAAATTACAAGCCAAGGAAAAATAATACTTCACATGATATCAGCTCATAGTGGTTCCTCCTTGTAATTGTCCCCGGCTCCACTCAGTATTATTTAAGAGCCACTGCTGACATGTCTACCTTCATTCTTGTCCTAAACAATTTAACAATGTGACTTAAATTGTCTAAACATAAGCACAGGTAGGAGCCACCCCCTGTTCCCTCCCCTCCTGACTACAAAAACAGGAAAAAAAGGAAAAGCCTCTAAACAACGTTAAGCTTAGTATCATAGTCGGATGATTCAGCAGGTGACTGAGGCGGAAGATTGGAACTCATGTCGCTTGGAAAGAAAACAACAAGCGATGAATACTGAACTGAACTTCACTCACTGACGAGCAAATGAAACAAACTGAAACACGTGGTGGTGAAATGCCGGAAAACACAGGTGTGTGTTGTCTGAAAAAGGCAAGGCATTTTCTGTTCCTTCTCTTGGAGTAACTTTTGAAATCTTTAAATATCTACTTTTAAACATTATCAATATCTACAAAATGCGCATGACCATTTTGTACACAGTGATTCATTTCCCGCAATGACAACTTGTAATCATGTACAGCACGGCGACCAACGCAACCCCCCCCCCCAACCTTTGCCTTACCCCCACCCCTCCCCGTTCTCCCACTGCCTTGGAGGACAAAGTCCACTTAAAGCACTTTACCTGAGGTTTCATTAAGAATGCTGCAATTTGCCTAAACAGGGAGTCTTACATACGCAAGAGCACACGTGCGCACACACACACACGACGCACGCACGCAAACACGCTCGCAGGTGCCCCCGCACGTGCACACACACGTGCAGCTTGCACGCAAAGATAATATCCCTGCAGGTTCATCAAGCATGCTTTCAGAGGTTCTGGGGATATGACGCCTGCATTAAGAGGGGAACTGAAGTCAGGTCTTGGATCTTGGGGGGGTGGAGGGGTGGGTGGTGTTGAGGGATTCTTCAGCTCCTCGTCGAGGAAAAACTCCGTGTAGAGACTCCGTGCTGTGAGAGTCTCGCATCTACAGAGTCCCAGAGTCTGACTTGGCTGTTGATGCGTTTCTGGCGGGTCGCTCTGACTCCGAGTCTTGTCCCATCGCAGCCCAGTCCACGGGTTCGGCTGCCCCCTCCCCGTCCACAGTCACCCCCTCCCCCTTTCATAAGTGGCTAAAAGAAACTCTGGAGTTTCTTAGTTATCCTCCGCTTTGGAGTTCAGTAATTTTTTTTTCTCTTTTTTTTACAGGCTAGGTTAGCACCCCCCCCCCCTCACACACACACATGGGAGGTCAAACACGGTCAGCTGGTATTGAATGAGATGACCCCTGACTTTTTAACCCTCTGACCTGGCTGTGGTATTGGGAGGGGTGGAGCTTAGGGGGTGGGGGGGCTTGGGAGAGCAGGGCTGGGGCAGAGAGCCAATCACTACGGGGAGGAGGAGGACGTCCTGCTCGTGGAGAAACTGCGGAAAAGACGAGACAGGAATGGCACGGGGTTAGCACAAATCTGGACGCCGTGACGATGGAGGATTCTGTTTTTGAGCGCGGGATCGGCGTGGAGCCGTTACCTCTGGAGCCTGTGGACCATGTGGGCCACCAGGGAATCGGAGATGCCGGGGTAGGCCTCCTCGGCCAGCAGGATGGCCTCCCTCAGCTCATCCAGGACCATGGGGTTCCCGTTCACCTGCTCCTGTCTCGCCTTCAGCTAGGAAGGAGGGGACAGATTTGGTTACTGATCAGAGACAAACATGTGCGTATTAGATGGTGCATTTCAGTCCTTTAGTTCTGTTCCCAGCCTGGTAGGATAAATCCAGCTCACACCTCACTCATTACTACAACAGAGGTGAGGCTGTGCTTGTTCTGGGCAGCTGTTAGTCATGAGTGTGAAGGAGGAGGTTATCCAGATGTGGCTCTTTACCTCTGCTAATGCTGGAGAGATGACCGTGGCCAGGCTCTGTGAATAAGGCCTCTTTGGAATGTCTTTTGTCTGTGGACAAAATAGAGAGATGTGAGACTGGAAGAGGGAAAAAAAGGGGGGGGGGGAGTTAAAGTAGCACAGCTTCACCTTAGGGGGATTTTTTTTTTTTTTTTTTTTAATCAGCGCAGCACACACATTTCCATATTTCCCCAAATAACATCACAACATTTAATCATGGCGTGGTTCTTATGAAACAGGATCTGCAACCTTGTTCTCGTGAAGATCTAGATCAGATCCTAGAGCATGATCTGATTCTTTTTTTTTTTTTTTTTTTTTTTTAAAGCCGTGATCCAGTCATGTCTCACCTGATCTGTGGCCCCCGACTGTCCCTCCCCATTCTGTAGCTTCTTGGGGTCCTTCTCTCGGATGGTGAAGATCCAGTCATCGTTGCCGAAGTCGTTCCCTCCCGACGCCTGGCCATCCTGCTCTCTGATTGGACGGATATTGAAGAGGATTTTATCAGAGTGATGAAGTCTCGTAAGTTAAATGCTGAAACCTCGTCATAAAAAAATGTGGGAGGGCAAGCGGCACAGAGGAACTTTCTCCTCCCTCAGCAGGATGTGTCAAATTTATTTTAGTACTTTTCAAAATAAGAGGTATAAGAGCAGCAATGAAAAGCATCAGACTTACGAGTCAGACTCGTCAGAACTGGACTCTGTGGTTCTGGACTGCTCTGCCTTCCACCTCTTGTACTTGTCCACCAGCTCGGTCAGGTAGGAGGTCTTTTTCGCGTGGCGAACGATCAGCTTATGCTTCAGCAGCTCTTTGGCGGTCGGCCTCTGTTGGAAAAGTGAATGAGTGAGATGAGCACATGATACATCGGTATCCTTACATACAATTTAAAAAAAAAAAAAAAAAAAACATACAAAACTGGGCTCTTTGTTGAGACAGGCCTCGACAAACTCCTTGAGCGGTTTGCTGTAGTTCCCCTCCAGCGTGGGCGGGTTGTTCTTTGGGATGAGGAATAACACCTTCATGGGGTGGAGCTCTGAGTGAGGCGGCTCGCCTTTCGCCAGCTCGATGGCCGTGATGCCCAGAGACCAGATATCAGCCTGCGACGCGTGTGGAGACACGGTGACGACTTAAGTCTTTTAAAGTGTTATTCTGACATAGCTATAGAAGGAGTGTGATGTAACGGCTTCGACCTCACCTTAGAGTCATAGGCCGACTGTTTGATGACCTCAGGGGCCATCCAGAAGGGCGTGCCGACGAAGGTGTTGCGTTTGATCTGGGTGTCAGTGAGCTGGCCGGCCACCCCAAAGTCTGCTAGCTTCACCTCTCCTTGCTCGGACAGCAGCACGTTGGCAGCTGTGGAGGGTGGTGGAGGCGGACACACAGACTGAGTGAGACGCTGTGCTACATCCTCAGACACTTATGTCAAAGCCGTTTATCTGCGTCACCTATTTATTTAATAAACAGGGAAATAACTGTCAAAAGCCTTTTAGTGAAGTGCTGCAGCGCTCCCGTCAGCTCGCCGCTGAAATCCAAACTACATAATGAATGAAACCATAAGTGGAAATCGATACCATTAACGTGCTACGTGATATTTGTGTGTGCTCACTGATGAAACCTGCGTCCTCTAACGGCAGCGCTCTCACTCACTCAGCTACCTTTGATATCCCTGTGGATCTTCTTCTCCGAGTGCAGATACTCCAGGCCCTTGAGGATCTCCCTCAGGATCGTGGCAATCTGGGTCTCGTCCAGAGCTCCGGGCTCCATCTTCAGGAAAGAAACAAACAAACGCACAGAAGAAAAAGAGTCAAATTCAAAGTCAGCTTCTAACCACAGGGAGATCAAATCAAGCTGTAGTTTATTGTGGTGCAGGCACTTCATTACAAATGTATCTAGAACTTTTTTTTTTTCCACTGGTTCATGGAGATGGCAGGTGGTGGTATTTAACACCTCAGCTAACCAATTTCCTGGGGAGTAACCCACATAGTTAATTGACTTTTTTAGGTGATTAGAAAAGAAAAGTACAGAGCTCAGTACAACAACAACAACATGGTGCGGTGAATCGCTTACCAAGTCTAATGCCGAGCCTCCACCTAAATACTCCATAATTATCCATAACTTCGTGTCCTGGAACAGAGGAGACAAGAGAAGGAAGAGAATGAGCAGCACTACAGCGAAGTGTTCAAGGTCTGATGACACTAGCAGGGGCTCGGTGGGTGTCATGAGAGTCTAATCCGTTTTAATTTAGGATTATTCCAGGACAAAGTGGGCAGGAGGAGAGAAATCCCTCTGTGTGTCATCTCATTTGTTCATGTGTGTAACTAAGATCACCTTCAGGTATGAGCCGTAGTACTTGGTGACGAAGGGGCTGTCGCACTGACTCAGCACCGTGATCTCCTGCTGGATGTCCTCGA
Organism: Toxotes lorentzi; assembly: GCA_037833715.1. Classification (NCBI taxonomy): domain Eukaryota; kingdom Metazoa; phylum Chordata; class Actinopteri; family Toxotidae; genus Toxotes; species Toxotes lorentzi. The sequence continues at coordinate 9,835,441 of JBBMJY010000017.1, read as the reverse complement.
TCTCGTCCTCTGCTTCCTCCAGGTCTATGATCTTGATGGCCACGACCTTCTGGGTGCGATTGTCGATGCCTTTGAACACCTCGCCGAACGAACCCTTGCCAATGCGCTCCAGCTTGGTGAACAGCTCCTCCGGGTCGGCTTTGGCATTCTGGCGGTGACGGTGAGGGGAAGAGGGGAAGTGGGGGGGGAGGGGGGGGGCAAAGCCAGGAGGCGGAAAGGGGAGGCGGATTTCCAAAAAAAAAAAAAGAAAAGACAGAAAAAAAGAAAAAGGAATGTTTGAAAAGAACTGGATGTTGGGGAGCGTAGGAAACACCAGCAGGGGGCCATTCTTCCAGGATACATTAATTCACTCATTGCAACACCTTGTGTTTTTGTACAGAGAGAAAGACACAGGAGAGTGAAAGGGAAAGAGTGTAACATGCAGATTAAAAAAAAAAACGAATTTAAATAACACAAGACATGTGCCTGGATGACATTTTAGTCCTTTCAACACGCTGTTGCATCTTTTAATGATCTCTACCATCACGTCACTTTTGAGATGCAACTCGTCCTGATGATGGCATAAGGACGTCCGAGTGTGGAATGAAGAAAAAAAAAAGAAAAGAAAGCAAAACGACCCGAACGCCTCAGGAAACGAACTAAAATGACTTAACTCTCCAGAGGCTGTTACGTGGGAAACACAAGAGCAGGCGCTGACAAAAACAACTTCCTTTTCTGACCTCTTTAGAGCAGGGAGAGGGTCAATATGTCCGTTCTGAGATCGCTAAAAATGAAACTGCTGCCTTACAAAAGTCGGAATCCTTATGTCACCAGTGGAGAGCCTTTCGGTGCCTTAGAAGAGATTTATTCAACACACTAAACGGTGATTGTGCTAATGGAAAGTGTGGCGCAGAACAGATGAAGAAGTGATACAGGAATTAGTTATAGTTCAAGAAAACAATCAGATGCTTTGTCGGGGAATAAGGGTTCAAACTGGAACAAGAGCCTCCAGTCAAAAGGCAGATACATACTGACTGCTGCTGCAAATTTACTACTTCCATTGCGGGGGTAAGACCTGTATTTGATCATCTGACTTTAAATATGAAAGATAAAATATAAAATATTGCAACTGACATGCAGCAAATTCAGTTCCACTTGCCTCTGTGTCCTGATTCTGCCCCCACATTCTGCATCTGCACTCATTTACTTCCAAACCTGATAAGTCTGCTAACAAACCTGCACGGGGAATCCAGCCTGGCACATGAAGCAGTTTACATTAGGAACACTTATCTCCTCTAGTTATCTACCCAACACAATTATCCCCTATAGGCACAATCCTAAAGATAGCAGCAGAGGCAAGAACAAGGCTCATGTGTGCATGATAGTTTCTTTGTGCAGGGGATCTGGAGAGTTCCGCTGCCTTCAAGTGATGAATGAAATATTGGAATTGTGGCATTCAGTGGATGACAACACAGCAAAGATGTACATGAACTTGCTGCTATGTTTGCCTGGGGTCCCGTACATGTTTAGGCTGCGTTTGCGTGCATGACATTCATTTTCTCCAATTCACTGCAGCATTACTTATGTGCATCACAATCTTTGACATATTTCCGACTTCCAAAGTGACAGATTTTAGGAGGTGCAGCTACCAAAGCACTGAGTTAGATGTGTGTGTGTGTGTGCGTGCAGTGAGCAGTCCGTGCAACCCAAAGCAGGGAGTCGACAACTGTACATTTTGTTCTGGCAGTGACCTCAACTAGTTGTTGCGGAGCAAATTCAAAACACACTTGGCTTACCTGCATCCCTGGCAGGTTACCCTGAACGGGAGAATGAGCCATGGTGATGCTGCCTGGATGTGCGCCGGGTCCAACAACAGCAGGGCTGAGATCTCCTCGGCTTGACTTATGTTTACAGTCCCGGTACCGTTAATGTTTAGCAATCCTCCAGGACACCTGTTTACCCAGGCCTACGGAGAACCGTGTCGGGTACGTTTGTGTAGAGAGGAATATGTCCTTCCTTCACACACTCACACACACTCTGTTGTGCCTTTCCCTGTGTCGGAACAACCCCAAGTCACCCAAAACAGCTGAGCAAGCTAACAGACGTTCGCTAATGCTAACTCCGAAGCTGCAAACGAGAAATCCGCAATGTTAGCTTGCTAACCAGTTAGCTAAGCGTTAACTAGTGCGTTCAATCCAGTCTCCCGCTCGGGGAAGTTATGCTGCTGCAACGAATTTTAGTTCTAAGAAACGAACAAGTAGCAAAAACTGTTTTTTTGTCTGTCACTTTCTGAACGCGTATTCTCTCGCTAACGGTGTTGTCAGCTAGCTAGCATGGTTAGCTGACTAGCTAGCTAGCCAACGCAGACGACCTGACAAACGTTCTGTCAGCGAGATGGCTCGGAGCACAATTCGTCTGCATACCGCAAATGTCACCCACAGAACGGAGTCTTGAATTGACCGATCATCCAGCTTTGTAAAAAATCTCTGCACTATCTCCTCCTCAGTAGCTCTGCAGCTCTTGCATCTGCAGCAGGGGATAGCACGCCAGTGTTTTTGTTTCCTCTCTCACTTTCGTCCCGTAGTCTCGGCCATCTTGTCGGCTGCCGTGACGCCAGGCTGGGGCGGATCCGGATCCGGATCAACAACAACATCCTGACTTCACTCCCACCCATGTGTTGAAGGCAGGTGGTCATCAAACATCCACCAAACTTCTTGAAGTAAGTGACACTCAAACGGATCCATATAAACCATGTTGTTACAGCTGTTTACCTACAAACTGTGATCTGGTGATTTGATCCAGGTTCTGTTTGACACACCTGGAAGGTGCATGGGATCCTGTGAAATCCTGTCGTGATCCTCGTGATGGGAATCACTGCCCTGGACTCACCGGTAATCATACGGAAACGCACTTTTCCTCACTAAAGGCTGCATCAATTTATCAGGCTAACTTTATTGCAATGATATACTTTCATCCTGCATGTTTTTTTTGTTTTTCTTTGCAGGACTTTTTGCAGGATTTAACAGCATATCGCATGTCCGTGAACTGAGATAAAACAATTGCACTGCCTAAATTAAATTCTAATGAGTCTCCAACCATTCCAATTTGCAGTGCAGCATCGCTAATTGAGCTAAATCTAAGTGCCGTTGCATGGATCTGACCACAAGAGGGCGCCAGTGTATAAATCTCACCGCTGCAGCATCCTTGTGTAATCTGGATGCTGATACCGGACTACACCGGTGCATCATCGCGTGCTGCGGCTAGAAATAATGATGCAGCTGGTGTGTTTGTTATACAGGATAGTTGCTAAGAACATTTCTTTACAGCATCATGCAAAAAAAAAAAAAAAAAAAAAAAAAAAAAAAAAAACAAAACCCGAAAAAGGTCTTGTGGGGAAAGGGGTTCTTTTCC
>JBBMJY010000017.1:9792780-9831951 GCA_037833715.1 Toxotes lorentzi | reverse complement strand
CGGAAAAAAAAAAAAAAAAAAAAAAAAAAAAAAAAAAAAAATATATATATATATATATATATATATATATATATATTCAACACTGAAAGGAGTGCAAAATGTGATCACAGTGACAGAAGGCATGTGTGGCGCAGGCCGGTGGTCGAGAAAATCCACATGGGTAACTCAAACAAGGCACTCAGCCTTCATTGGGAAGGCACTGCAGCACGATTGCATGGTTATTGCTGCTTCCTTTAAATTAGATTCCGCTGTCAAGAGGGATCTGACCTCTGAAGGCGACATGATTGGAAGAGATGTGGCTTAAATAGCCGCCTATATGAGGCTACATCATGGAGATATGTATAAAACAGCGGGTTGCTTTAAATTCATGCGTTACACGCGTCCCCGTCAGTAACCTGGTGCAAGAGATTTTTTTTTTCATTTGAGATTTATTAGACTACAATATATCCACGCAGGCCTGCTCCTGTGTGTATTTCTATAAATGCATATTTATGAAGGAATATGATATCATGGATAAAAGGCTGCGCGCAGCGGCTCTCACTTGTGCCGCGTCCAGGGTCGAACGCGTGTAAATGGGAAGCACTGCCTCCCCTCCTTCATGCGTAAATTATGTAGGGCAGGACGGGAATGCTTTGCTACCTCCATTTGAGAAAACCCGACCGGTGAACGCGAGGAGGGGATAAAAAAACAAACAAACAAACCAAAACAGAAATCTGACAACAAAAAAAAAAAAAAAAACCCAACCATCGTCTTCAACCAGCGTTGTACAGAGGAGGAGTAGCGCATCACGACTTGCCTATTGTGAATCCAAGGAGAGGAAAAGATGGACATCACGGATCAAGGAGCTCAAATGGAGCCGCTCTTACCAACGGTAAGACAAAAACCCACTCTTTTGTTGTGGTTATATTCACTTTCATATGCTGTTGCTTCGAATCAGAGACAAACCTGAATGCACCGTTGGTGCCTCAGTTTATGTAATTTCCCTTTAGGATAAATCAGGCACAGTCAGGATGAAGCGTTCCATCCATGTATGATCCATTTACAAAAGGCGAAATGTGTATTTCAAGATGACCCACATTTGGACGGCTTCACCGGTTGTGTGTCGCCTGGAAATCATGACCAACAAGGATGTTGCGCACCATAAATTGACAAAAGTGATGATTCCACCGTGTGCACAATTCATGTTTGAGCTAAAGATGATATCTCTGTCACTACAAACGCCTACGCCTTCACACAGAAGGTTGGTACAGTGTTTCACAGCAGCATAGAGAGGCTCCATAATTATTTTCTGCCTTTCAGCCAAAATCATATGCTTTACCAGTCGACCCAGTTTATTCTCTTTATGTAAGCTGCTGTCAAGCTGTTGCTTTAAGTGTACAGTACTGCAGGTCCAAGATGTGACACTGAGATGAGAACATGAAGTGTTTGATCCTAACAGTGAGGAGACGGGAGGTATATGCCTCATCAGACGGATTTAAAGAGACTGCTGTCTTTCCATCTTTCCACCAGGAGCTTTAGTGAATTACTACAGCATTTTCACCACCTAATTGGCCCACTGTGAGTGTGTAATTTACACACACTTATGATGAAGTAATTAGATTCTTTCACATGTGGACATGATAGTCCTGGCTTCTCTTGAAACCACCCTCCATCCACCTGTGACATAGAAAGATGCTACCCAAGCATCCCAGAGAGTTCTTTATTCCACCGAGACAGTCCTCTCTCTCCAGAGTGGGGTCAGGTTGTGTTACATGTTAGTAGAGTACAACATGCATACAACACGAATTGGAAGCCACTAGAAGGCAGAGCCTGTAGCTCTTGTGGGTCAGCCTCCCCTCATTAGCATTCAGGTGTGACTGTGCCGTGAAAGAGAGAGAGAAAAAAAATGTCCGCTGCCTCGAATGCCCTGTCAGTGCCAGAGGAGAGAGATGAAATATATTGCTTTTTTTTCTCGCCCTGTTTAAAAGCAGCGATCGCTCTGGAGGCGAATCAATACGCTCCTCGTTTGTTCTATTTGTGGATGATGTTACATGAGGACTTAGTTTTCCGGGGCTTACAGTGTACAGTGACGCCTGACAGAGCTGATGTGCTGTTCTGTTTCCTCTGCAGTCTCAATGCAGTGTGGTCGCTTCCCTGTCATTGTAACTCATTGCTGCTCCCCATCCACCCACCCCCACAGTCCCCTCCGCCTGCGCAACAAGCAAATGCGTTGTCATGGTTTCGCCACAATGTGTATGGGTATGTGACGTGTTAGTATGGTGAGAATCTCAGGGACTCCTCGGTACACAACATGGCTAGAGAAACTATCCCATTGTACCCCATTCTACCGGGTTACCAAGTTCCCAAGGTCAAGCATGAGAGTATGTTTAATTTACAGTAGGAAGGACTGTACTTGAATGCGTCATTGCTAATGCCATATCTCTCAGCTGCCTTTCAATTCGGGGCCACTTGAGTTTACTACATGCTAAAGAATTTCTTAACAGTGCATCTGGAATGACCATAATGCACCCACATGCCTCTCTTTTGTCCTGTTGACTGATTTCTTGATGTTCTCTGACTTGCAGGAGCAAAGTTCCCAAGAAAATAAAGATGTGGTGAGTACACGTCTCATTCACTTCACATCACACCTGCATAAAATGTCACATCGATTTGCCCGGCAACAACAATGACAACTCAGTTTGACACACTCCTCGGAAACTAGTTTTAAAAACACGGGATAAAATCAGGAAATCGAAATCGGAAAAGTAATGAAAGAAGCAGGAAAGGGCAAAGGAAGAGTAATGAAAAGGTCACAAGAAATGCACTGACTGTCACTAAGTTAAAACAAGCCTGTTGAATGTTACATAGGAGATTGAATGCAGAATATGGCAAAAGTCTGATCACATTCAGATGTTAATCCATGTTTTCTCTAATCTATAATCTACAGTAATGTTGCACATCTGTATCTGGTTTATATCTTTAATTAACCAGCTTGTTAAGCAGATGTCCTGCATTTTTAGATCACAATGGTCGCACATGTCACTATGCATCCTGCAGCCGCACAAGGCTGTGAACACGCTGGCTAAATAAATAATAACAGATAACGGGAATTAAGTGACATTGAAGGCTTTCAACATCTCACGCGCTCACTCTGAAAAGCTCACAGGGAGTGAGTGTAAGCAGACCGGGGCAGCCGTACAGAAGAGTTTTGATGCGTGCATGTCATCTCCTCTGACAAAATATTGCTTATGCAACGGTGGGCCGTGAGCCAGACCGAGGACAAGACTGAGCACAAAGTGTCTGCCACTGGCCAAACTGTGAATCCTCCGCCTACTAGAACTTCATTTTCTATTCTATATTTAAACAAGTTTAGAGTAAATGTAGCTCTGTAATTTGTGGACACAGGAGAGTAAGAGGAGAAGACTGATACCATTCTCATGTTTCTCATGTCAGCATCTATGGCTATGTTAACTTATCTTAAAAATGAAACATTCTGGTTTTATTGGTGATTATGCACCAGACAATTCAGGCAGCTGCTGCATCCAGCTAAGAAATACACTGTCTGTAAAGCACCCATCAGTCACATCTTTACTAGAACTCCAGTGGCCCTGGTCTTGGATTTGACTTGGTCCTAATTACGACCCTGACATAACAGCAGGCTCTCTGCCCGGCTGTCCAGTTAGAGCTGGTTGATTGGCTGGGTTGGAGAAGATCAGTGAGGACAGTTGCCCGGGCTTGTTCTTTTGAGCCTGGTGTTCTTGGATCGGTGTGAAATCTCTGTTTCGACTTGGTGGTCCAACTGTGCAGGAAGGCGGGCAGGCAGGAAGCCTCCCCGCAGCAGCAGCAGCAGCTAGGAGCCTGGGCCGGCTGTGTTCTTTTCCATGGTTAATTATAGCAGTGGAGGGGAGATTGAAGAGGGAATGGAGGTAGGCAGAGGGAGAGGGTACAGAGCTGGATGAAGAATATGAGAGACAGATGGTTGGATGAGGAGAGAGTAAAATTAGATTCTGTATTGCTTAGTGTGATTTGGCTGTGTGATCATCACCTGTGAATACTGTAATAATAAGTGTGCGTCTTCTTTGCTTATGACAGCTGAAGGGAAATGTGAGCTGACATTAAATGCACAGGCGGCGTTATTGTAATTTGAACGGTCGTATCAGGCAGTGCAGCAGCAATAGCTGCTTGTTCCTCCGGATCTGTTTCTAGCACACCATGTCTTGATCACAGATTTGCTGACAATGCACTACAGCCAGAGAGCAGCTTCTTTGCCTCAGGTATGCTGTGCAGGCACACACAGAAACATGCACTTAAAGATGCACATAGTGTACAGTGTAAGTCAGAAACACTGACCCTGCTCACTGCTTCTTCTGCTTGAGGTCTGTGGTGACCATGGCACATGTAGCTTTGTGGTGTGCAGGGACTGCGTGAAGCCCCTCATACAGGATGATGCCGGTTGACTCCCTGCGACCTGAGGCTTCTCTTAGGTAACAGAGCCACAGAGCTTGGAGGCTCAGCAGAGCAGAACTGTGCATGGCACAGCATCGGTGATGTCAGAGCGCTAATCTCTCTGGGGGGATTGGCGGATGGACGCTTGTCAGAAACATTTGATGCTACCCTGGATGAAAGCCGTTGGAGACAGAGGGAGAGACAGAGGCTGAGGCGGAGCTGGAGCTGCATTGAGCTCCCCGCTCTTGTTTTTTATGTTGTGCTCCTGGTGTTTTTCGGGATGAGGTCGCTGGCATATTCCAGCATGGGAAGAGCGGCTGAGGAGAGCGGCTGAGGAGTGGAGAGGGTGGGCTTTGAACTGAGAGCTCAACGGACGCTCTGACTCTTCATACACAATCACAGACACACACTCCGAGCTCAGAGTGGGGCTCAGGCCCTGAGCCTCAGCCTCTCATCTTACCACTGCCGCAAGCACAAGGGGAGATAGCGGGCATCCTGCCCCAACCTTAAGGAGGCACACCATGCTTTCAGTGGACCACAATAAAGGATTTATTTATCAGGTGGGTTACTCTAACTTAGCTCTCAAAAGTGTTCAGCCTTTTAGAGGGTGAGCACAGAGGGTGACTTTACTTAAAATAGTAATTAGTTAACCACCACTGAGTTTTGTTGATGTTGGCATCATGCTAAAATCTGCATTTGTTTCTGTTTTAAAGTGATTTGGATGCACGAAGCTGAGGTTTAACAGTAGCTAGATGAATAACATTAGCTGGAAGAAGCTTGCATGTGATCCCTTGCATATTACTGTTTTGCTGCATATTGTTAATGCATGTATAGTTAATAGGCTGCGGGCGGCTGTGCTGCAGAGAGGGCCAGTTGTGCTGATATGTATGCGAAAGGTCCCAAGGAGGTTGGCTGACAGATGGGACTGTCATTCTGGGGCGAGCGAGGAGCTTATACCCGCTGTACTGACCCTGGTGATCTCTGAGGGAGAAATGGGTGAACAAATCCAGCAGCGCTATCGCGTAGATAGATTTTTTTCTTGTCTTTTCTTTTAATGTTTTGAGGACATGCAGTGATTTTTTTCCTACCTTTGACTTCAAATACAAGCAGCCTCTGATGTTGGAGGGTAAGATTCACACCTCTTATCTCCCTGTGTCCGACAAGGTTAGAGAGAAGTGAGGATGTAGAGATGATCCCAGCGTGCTTAGCATATTCTTCCCTGTGATGCTGCCGATGCTGATCCCGCTGCCATTGCCACGGTAACCGCGGCCATCTGTAGGGATGAAAACCAAGACGACAGAAGGAGGCAGCCAATCACAGTGCTTGTACAGCTCCTGAGAATCCATCTCCCCTCTTAGCTAGCTAGAAGCTATAGAATCACTCTTGCTCTCGAAAGTCCACTAAAGCAGATTGAAAGTAAAAGATTTACATTAAGGATTTTTGCATGAAACGCCACCTGCTTGGATATTTTCTGGTCATACGGTGGAGCTTACTGGTATGATTTCTAGTGTGCACCTCCTGGCCTAGATCTCAAGGTATGGTAATGTAAACATTCATCATCCCTGCTGTTGTAAAAGCCTCCGGAGAGCTCGCTGAAGAACATAGAAATGAGGTCACCTCTCTGCTTCCCAGAGAGAGATGTGATAATGTACACAGATTCCTGGAAAGGAGGTTGTGAGAATCAATAGGTCTGTGATTTATCCCGGCCGAGAAGATGGAAAATAAGCTGTCAGACAAATCTGCCGTGGACACTTGAAGACATCCTCCGTTGTTTTGTAACCACTTACGCGTGAAAAATAACTTGACTGGATAGTTAATATACCCTGATAATGTTGCATTCTCTTGTTTTCGTTCCCATGCACCGCCTGAAGATGAACTGCATGAAAATGAAAATACTTCACTTTCATTTTTGTTTTGCAGACTGATCCTAATTGCAAATGCAGTGACTATGCTTACATCAGCTGACCAGGCTCTTGTGCAATAAATCAGTGGCACCTGAGAGCTCAGTGTGAAGCTGTAATAATTATTGTTCATCTTTGTAGAACATGGGAAAGAAATGACACTTATTTTCCTGTAGGTTATGCTGTGGTGTTTGCTTGAACTCATAACTGGAATATTCTTATGATCGCAAAATAGGTTTCCAGAGGAGAGCACTGCTTCTCTTACACAGAGGTCAGAGCTGTGAGGAAAGTAGAACACTCTGCAGAGGAGATTTGGAGACTGTAACTATAGGATATGGTGGAATGGTTCTTGTTAGAGTGGTGCTTCTCTGGAGCAAGATGTTAGCAGCTAACATGACATATTTCAGGTCACTTTCACTGTTGGCTGGGTTTATTTTTGGGCTATATCGGTTGAAATACACTACAAGATGTTGTGTAATTATGCTGAAGTTTTGCTGGAGTTTTTGTCATACTTTTTCTAATGTCAGGTCAAGTGCGTGTATGCAGATAGACAGACCGTTCTGTTGTTCTTCTGGGTTGCTTTCCCACGACGGTTGATTCTGTTTTTCCGGTTACCTGGGGTCACAGATGTGTTTACAAAAGCTAGGGTTAAGGTTGGCCGTCTGGTGATCCTGAGGACACAGTGGCTTTGTTGGCCCCTTTCGGGGCAATCACTCAATCCTGAGCAGGCACCGTTTAACAATGTCAGACATGAAACTCATTAGGAAGAGTGGTCGGGACATGGACCACACGTGTAGCAGCCTGAGGCGTGGAATTAGGCGCTGGGAGGTGGCAAATAAATTGGTTTAGAAAGGCACCAGATCTGATGAGTGGGTGTGGAGGATTTGACTTTAACGAAAGTAAAGTAATGAGTAATGTAATCATTGCTTTTGCTGATGAGTAATTTGTGTTACTGCTTTCAAGTAACTTTCCCAACACTGCTTCTGGGTGTAGAATTTACCTGGGTGGCTCCCTGGGGGTTCACCACCAGGCCGGTGGTGCAGGATATTGGCTTTGAAGCTTGACTGTATGCACTGAATTAAAATCAGATGAAGCCCAAAGTCAGCCCTTTCTCATGAAGGTCATGATGCTCTACTTACCATCCCTGCACAAATGCTTGCGCTGTGCTCACATACATGAACACACGCATGCACACTTAACACTGTGTGACATGGGGACATCCTCTGGTCCTCTGTACATGTCAGGCCTGAAGCCTTTTGCCCTCTTCCCCTGTGCATTGCTCATTCATCCACACTGCTCCTCCCCATCACACCAGTGCCTGCAGAGGAGCTGAGTGCATTAGTAGGCCGATGCACGCAGTGTGTCCCTGTGTGTACAGTACATGTGCAGCTTGCATTGTATGAATCTGTACATCCTATTTGCTGCACATAAAAATATTGTGTGTATGTACACACAGAAACAATAACCTGTAAAGGAAGAAGCTTACAATGGACAAAAGCTTCAAGGTGAACAAATGTAGACATAATATATGTTGCGTTTGAGTGCGTCTGTGCATCACTTCTGGTCACATGTCTACCCCTCCTCCACCTCTCCCATCCCAACTCCCTTGGACTCTCGGTCACATGGTCTCTTCTGTTCCCGTTCCCCCTCTTGCCTTCATCACCAACCAGCGGACCAACCGAGAAATGGCTGATTTAATTCTCTCCACCACGCAGGGCCCTCCATCACTGATCCCATGCTCAGAGACAAGGTTTTATCCTGCCGTAAAGGCTGGCAGATTAATCTCAACCCAGATTGGTGAGCTGGGATGCGGCTCTCTGGGCTGGTCTGGGGTCAGCAACATGAGGTAGAGAAACCAGTGTCTATAAATAGAAGCAGGGACCTGCAGGCAGGAGATTCTGGCTCATCTGTTATGCTGAGCAGGGTAAAGCCTTGTTTGGAACAAAACAGAGAGGGGCATAGCATCAGGCTTAGAAATATTATCTAATGTAATGTCTTATTATTAGTCATTGATAGAGTAAAAGATATAAATGAAGCTGTTAGGAAAAGGAAGCAGATTTTATTCTGCACAGTTCACTGTTTTCCCTTTTGTTTCAGGAAAAAAGTCAAGAAAAACCTATAATTCGGATAGAAGTGCAGAAATAGCATAGACAACACACTCATAGCATCCTGCCACTGCAGCTAAGGATGTTGAATATCTTTGCAGCTTAGATGCTAAGGCCTCTGTATCTGCCTGAGGTGACTTTTTCATATGACAGCTGTAAGTACGGTAGCTGTTTTGAATGGCACTGTAGGGAATCTCCAGTGGCAGCAGCATGAGCAGAATATCAGAATATCCCCATAATCCAGTGTTTTTTTATGGAGTCAGCAGTTAATCAGTTGTTCTCTGCATTGCACAGTCGTAGCTAACGTCTTTTTAAAGTTTACAGAGAAAAATGGCTTCCAGCCACATGAAGTAGAGTGGTGCCACAGCCACTGCAGTGCTAATGAAGGGGAGATGTGGGATACATACAGGGGACTTGAGAGGTGACTGTCACAGCTCCTGTTCGACGTGTTAGAGTTTACACACAGTCTTAGTTCAGTGCAGTGCAGCGGTAGTTTTAAAATCCTTGTCCCGTTGCCATCTGGTTGTGCTCATGCTGGAGCTTGGAACGTGCATGCTAGCTGAATTTAGATGCGTGTAGTTCTCATGGGTTGTCGACGGGGAGACACAGTCTGTTACTGACACTGACGGAGTTTCCCTGGGGACCTGCAGGGCCGACCAGCAGTGCCAGCCCCCGGGGTCAACCCCCTGCTCCCAGGGTTGTCACAAACACTCACATCTTTGCTGCCGTCACTACCATGACAGCAAAAAAAAAAGGCAGACATTTATTAGTTATGAGGCTAGTGTGTCAGGTCTCTCTCTTCAGCTCTTTTGGCCAGCCCGAACCCTGAATATTACCCCTCTGTCTTGAGTGCTGATTATGTTACTCACGCTGTAGATAGTTGTCAATCTGTCTGTGGAGGGTTGGATCGGAGTGGACTGAACTGCAGAGGCAATGGGCATTGCATATAGAGGAAAGTCTCTCAGATTGCCACTAACCATCTGCCAGGGGGAATCTGGGGAAGTCTGTCTACAGGGACTTGATGATGATGAATCCTTAACTGAGCCTGTGTGCGTGTGTTTGCATGTCTATGCGAGTAAGTGTACTCGCTCTGTTAATGTCCCTGCGTACAGTAAGCCCACCATGTCAGCTCTCAGCATCTGTCCACACACGCCTTTGATATGTTGGCTTGTCTCTCACATGTTTGCCCATGTGTGTGGGTCTGTGTGTGTGTGTGTGTGTGTGAAGGAGTGTCCCACCACCAGTTGCTTAATCGCTCAGCACCAGAGATTGACGGCCAGGGTCAGCCACCTTTAGCTTGACGTATAGCACATCCCTCACACTTAAGTATACAATAGCAATAACTACTGTGCTAAGAACAACAAGGCAGCTGGAGTGAGAAATAATTGCTGCAGCAGCACTAATGACCTAATGCAGGACAGGTACACAGTCAGGACCCACAGCAAATCCACAGAGGATGACTAGAGGGCACAGAACACACAAACTCAGTGATAAACACTGGACTCACAACACACAAACACATACACTGGTACGAGACAGAGTGAGATACTGAAGAGGAGGGACAAGGTTATGGAACAGGCATCACCATGACAACTTTTTGTTCTGGTGTTCATGGCCTGGAGGTATTGGCGTGCAGCTTCCTGGGCAGCAAGGTTTTGAATTTGATAAGAGCAGCCACAGGAAGCCATCTCTCCTACCAAAGCTAAAACACTGGATGCATGCTGCGTCATATTGCTATTAAACCATTCAGTGTTAGGAGCTGCTGGTTTTTCAGTGAAGCGCTTTTTGAGTTGATAAGTGTTGATTGGAGAGTTGTGGGTCCTCTCGTTGAGTGAGGGCATCTGTTAAAAATGATCAGAAGTGTTCAGATAACTCTGATTGGTGCAGACACCCTGACATGGAGTGCTAATTTTAACAGACTGAGAACTGACAGTTTGGCTGTGTTGTGTGGGGGCATTTTAATTTTGTGGGGTCTGTCTCAGGATCAGATGACGGGTACATCTCCATCCGGGTGAAATGCTATTTACATTGTGAAATAACTAGGAAAGCACTATGCTCTAGTTCCCGAGAAATTCGTCTTGCTGGAGGTGTGGGAGGCAGAGCGTTTACATGATTTAAGCCTTACGCACAATGAAGCATTCTTGCTAAAACCATGACTCAAAAACAGCATAATCTGCCACTCAGCAGATGAGCGTGGCTTTTTTCAAATTGCAATAGGCTGCCTTTTGTTGCCATGGTGACAGCCAGTGGAAGTTAGCCTTACAATGCTGAATTTCTCTTTATGTGTGTGTGTATTTATTACATGGCACATCCTCCCACTAGGCGGGGAGGATGTGGAGTGGGCAGTGTAGTCTTATGTAACAACTTGAAGGATTTAGATGAAATATGGACTTTGCTTTAGTGAGGACAGGGAGGCTCCTTAGACAGACATGTGCCATGAAACCAGTCCAGTCAGAGATCAGCACTGGAGAATGTGAGATGTAGCCACATGAAATATTCACAATGATTGAATGGTGACAGTTCATATGTACAGTTTGTGTGAATCTATTTGAGAATATTGTTAAATATATGCAAAACAACCTCTTGTCTGTGTGTCTCTGACAGAGAACTGATGAGGAGGCAGTGGTGGACCGCGGTGGCACACGCTCCATGCTCAACACCAACTTTGAGAAGGAAGAACTCGAAGGTAAAACCCATAAGTGACGGAATATTCTGATGTTTCATCCCTAGGGGGTGAAATTGAAAACTCATCTTGTATCCTACATTACCCACGATGCAGCTCAACAGCAATTTGATTGATGGGATGTGGTAATACACGATGCCCCCGCAAAGTAATAGCAGAAAACTTGTCTAACAGCAGAATTACAGACAGAGGACCTTACTGTTAGCAGAAAACATGTCGTCCACCCGTCTAAATCGTTACAAATGGATATTAGGTTTTGATGTGAATCCTGCAGCATCACAGAGCAGGGGCTGAAACTTCATCCACTGTAAATGAGATGATCATTTCTGCGTCAGCAGTATCCTGAATAGAGAAGGTGAAAGTGCTCAGTGGACTGAATTATCCAGGTAGCTCAGTAAAGTTCATGGATCAGGACTCAGGGCATGTTGCTCCAGCACTACAAGTGTCTCTTTCATCAGAACTGGAGAAACTCTCACTTTCTTGCTCTAACTGTTGCTGCTACTATCTGCCCTACTACATGTACAACCCACAGATGAATGGAATCTCAGGCACAGTCTCAGCAAGTAAGAAATGATGCTTAATTACTTAGTTAGCTTTATAGACACCTGATACTTTCTGATAGATAACTGTATTTGCATCTTTGAAACATAGTTCTCAGTCCTGAGTAGCAAAATGTAAAAATAAACTCACATTAATCAAGAAAACATTAGAATTCCTCCTCATATAAGATTGAGATAATATAAAGAACTGGTTCCTCCGTCAGTACCCGCCGTATTTTGGTTGCCAGGCAACGTTCACTGAGGTAGCCAGGAAAGGAAAGATGTCACTCTTTGATTCTGACACTCTGCCGGTGAGATGGTGTTTTCATCTCAAGGACTCTCATCTTCGGATGACGGCTGCGGTAATGACTAGCTCTCTGTCTGGCACTGTGGTAACGCTGACACTGCGTCAGCACTGTGCAGGGAGAAGGAGATCCTCTGAAGCTGTCACTCTTCCAGCTACACCGCCAAGCACCTGCTTCCCTATTCTCAATCACTGGCACTCTGGGATAAAAAAAAAGCTTTTTATTAACTGTATTAGATAAAGTAGACTTTACTTGAAGCTGCTGTTGGCACCATGGCATAAATTTAACCCTAATAAGTAGAAGAAGTCTTAGCCCAGTAAAGGACATCAGATGACATCAGCAGTAGTTGAGGCCTGGAGGAGGAGAGCTATTTTTGCAGAGTCCTCCACTCACGAGTCTTGACTCATAAACTTTAAAGCTCTACTGCTCCGTGCTTATGTTTTGCCCTGCCACCTTATTGTTCCTGTCTGCTGGAATGTGCCTTTTATTGTGAAATTTTGCTTCGTGTGCAGCGTCGGTCTCCCCTCCTTCCTCTCCGTCTGACATACTTATTTACTCGATGCTAACGGGAATTTGCTCTGGATGAATGCATCTACAGCAGTACAAGCCCTGACAGAGTAGGATACACTCCAAAGCTGCAAATATATTTTGACACATAGTTAGTTTTCTCATTGCGTTCTCTGAGACCTCACTTAACCTTTATCCTGGATTTCTATTGGTGAAGGGTACTGCTGTGGTGTCACGGCACTCTTAGGTGATTCATATTATGTCTGTGCGTTGCTTAAATCTGATTAGTGCGCTATGATGTGATTAGTCATGTCTCCAAGCAAGTGAAAAGAATGTAAGGCACTCACTTAGGATATTCTGTCCTCGCAGCTGAGAAAATATACCGAGATTTCCCACTGTAACTCTGACAAAATGAGCACAATAAGTGAATTTATTTCCAGACCTGGGCGGGGGGGCTTTTTACAGCCCAGAGTAGTATCTGCAGTCTTCCACAGAAGCTGCACACAGCACCAGCAACCTCCGCCAAGATAGTAGGGCAGGTTTGATGTAGCCTGAAAATCAGAGGCAAAAATAAATAAATAAGTAAAGAAAAAATCCTGCAAATCACTCACTTCTGCTTGTAAAGCGTAAATGCTGTGAGAGCACAGTGATGACTGTGGGCAACTGAGATGAGCATTTTAACATTTTTGATCGACTCAGGGATTCTCTCCTCAGGACTGTGGAGGATGAATGGTAAGAGGACACTCTTTAGTCAGCCTGAAACAACAAAAGGGACTTTGTAAAGTAAAGTGGACCTGCCCCTCACCCATCTGCAGTGGAAATTACATTCTTTATTAGATTACAGTTTTAAAAAATGCAGTATATATAGTATATAACCAGAATACATTGGTGTGATTGAATTGGCTGTATTTTAGAATTGTAAAAAATAAAGGGAAATAGGAAACTGAGCTTTTTGCCTCTGATCGGCCCTGCACTGTAGCTCCCGAGCATCCGCTTGCCCCGGGTATAGATCCATTTGGTGTCACATTATGCAGGACACTGTGGCGCCTCATATGGTGTAAGAGGCAGATAAAGAGAACAGGGTGTCCAGTAGTCTTGTCTGTGTCCGGCCGCTGAGCCAAGGGCCGGCGGGAAGAAAGCAGTGGTCAGGCAGCTCGGCCGCAATAAAAGAGGAGAGAGTCAACTCGGATTATCTTCATGCTCACCCTGTGGATGCGTGTGTGTGTGTGTGCAGTGGGTCTAGCCTTGCGTTCTGCTGTGTAGGATGAAAGGATACGCTTCCCGGGAATGTCTCTGAGCAGTTTATTTGCCAGCATGCAACAACAGCAACTGGAATTGTGGAGAAATAGAATATTTATCTTGTGTACATGCTGTCTGCACCGGTGTAACATCATGAGTAAAGTCCCTGAAGTTTAGACTGAAGGACAGACTGAAAGGTCTAACCTCCATGTTGCCTCCAGGTCACCGCACTCTCTACATTGGGGTTCATGTACCCCTGGGCAGGAGGTCGCACCGCCGTCACCGTCACCATGGACACAGACACAGGAAAAGGTCCAAGGAGAGAGACTCTACAGCTGACGATGGACGAGAGTCCCCCTCGCACAGTAGGTCTCCCAGATGGACTGAAGCAAAGTTTCAGCTGATTTTAAAATATATGTCGATGTTTATGGAAACTCACAGCAAAGCATTTTCACTTATAATCAACACTTCCTATTTTCCTGTTTATAATTCCTGTAATGCTTCTTTTCTTTCCTCCTCCTCTCCGGATCACCATCCATGCTCCGCCTGCCCCATTTGCTGCAGCAGACACACCAGCTCAGAGGGTGCAGTTTCTCTTGGGGACAGAGGACGGCGATGAGGAACACATCCCCCACGCCCTGTTCACTGAGCTGGATGAAATCTGTCTCAGGGAGGGCGAGGACGCCGAGTGGAAAGAGACAGCCAGGTACACCGCTGCTATCAGCCACATGGGCTGGGGCTGGGCCAGCTGTGTCGTTTTCCCTCTTGCACCTGAGACTTTGATTCTGTTTATGACTGCAAACTTTAATTAAAGCTCCATACCCATTAGGATGTATAAACCTGAACCTTATTATAGCTTACAGCAAATCACCAAATCATTCTTGGCCTTAATTGATGTCAAACATTCTTTGGTTTCGTGTGTAGGTGGCTCAAATTCGAGGAGGATGTTGAGGATGGGGGCGAGCGGTGGAGTAAACCGTACGTAGCCACGCTGTCTCTACACAGTCTTTTCGAGCTTCGCAGCTGCATCATGAATGGTACCGTGATGCTGGACATGAGGGCCAACTCGCTGGAGGAGATTGCAGGTAAACATTCAGGGCTGAAAAGTGCCCCATGGTCCTCATATCTCCGTTCATGCAGTCCTATGTGACCTAGTTTAAGTCAGAATGAGGGAACTGTGTTTTAGTTTTTGAGGGCAGCAAAGAGAATGTTTATCTGATTATGGAAAACTGTACTGTTGAAGAGATCTGTTGAACCTAACCTGGTTTGGTGCGATTAAATCAGCACCAGTGGGGTGATTTTTGTTGAAATAATCAGCTTAGCATCGCTGGCTGCGGCGCAGGAACACACATGGTCGCAAATAGCCTTTGAAACAAACTGATGAATAAGTAATGATGGAAACCTACACCTGTGTGTGTCTCTTGTTTTTTACGTCTCAGACATGGTTCTGGACCAACACGAGGTGTCGGGCCCTGTAGGTCAGGATGCCAGGAGGAGGATCCGCGAGGCCCTGCTGAAACAGCACCACCACCAAAACCACAAGAAACTGGCCAACCGCATCCCCATTGTACGCTCCTTTGCTGATATTGGCAAGAAGCAGTCTGAGCCTCATTCCATGGACAAGAATGGTGAGCAAATGGTCTGATTTCACAAAACACACCTGCCAATTACCAATTCTGTTGTTTCCACAGTGATCATATATGTTGTTGTGTGTAAATATACGTTATGTTTTTAGATATGATGTTCCTTTGCATGATTTTTCCAGTGAGTCCATCTGTGACTATTTTACTGCTACTTGATATCTCATTCTCTCCTCTTGTTTGTGTCTCTCCGTGTTTGTGTACGTGTTTGTTTCCTGTCTGCTCCACACACGTGTGTGTTCATGTGTGTCATTCACTTAACCAGTAAACGGCCTCTATTCTCAAACCATCAAATCACCCAAGTGTTTGCCTGAGAAAGCACTCCCCAAGAACGCTTCACCCAAAAAAGCATTTTCCCGTGTGGCATGGCCACGGTGTGTGTCCTGCATGTCATGTCTGTCCACTCCTCTGTCACCTTTGAGCTCCTCCAGGAGCCATGGAAACATGACCCCAGACACCAAGATCAAACGTCTTAGTGTCCTTCAGGCAGTCGCTCAAGGCTACTGTCCCATCTCACTGGAAGACACAGAGCAGGAAATGTGCACAGGCAAACCAGGACCTCAGCTGATGCTAAACGCTAAAAGTCTAGAGATAGTTGTA
The DNA here is from genome assembly GCA_037833715.1 of Toxotes lorentzi. Lineage (NCBI taxonomy): Eukaryota > Metazoa > Chordata > Actinopteri > Toxotidae > Toxotes > Toxotes lorentzi. Next base: position 9,816,007 of record JBBMJY010000017.1, on the reverse strand, counting down.
GGACTAGTAAATAAAGGACACATTAAAAGAGGAGAGTACCATCATGAGAGGTTAAAAATGGGTGATGTACCGTCAGAATTCTTCAACTCGTGCGGCTTTCTCTTTATGCAAAGCTCACGGTCTAAATATTCCTCCAGCTGCTCTATTTTTGAGACTTAAAAGCGAGGCAATAAAAAGAAAAATTGATGGTATTAAGTATGCAGAAGTTTGTTTTTTTTTTCTCTTAGAGAAACTTCTAGTCATTCTGCAGAATTATTTGTGTGTGTGCCCGAACAGGGTGTGTATTCATGATGATACCCTCCTTTTCTTGTCACTGTCAACAATTAGTTTACTGACTAGAAACCATAGGAGATTTGGGAATCATATTCTCAACTCATAACAGTCACCAGTTACTAATAGTAGAAGCCAGTCACTGTAAATTCATGATGTAAATGAATAACACAAAACTTCATTCTCATTTTGTTGCCTTTGGGTTTTAAAGAAACGGTTCAACATTTTGGGAATATATGCTGATACACTTTGTTGTAGAGAGTTAGATGAAAAGCAGCTCTTTGTTACCACAGAGCCAAAGGTAACCAGCTGCTGGCTTTAGCTTCATATTTAAATAACAGCCATTAGAGTGGTATCAATGTTCTCATCTAACTCTGGGCAAGAATGTGAATATTGGCATATTTCCCTTAATGTCAGTCGATTTCTTTAAAGGTAGTAACATTGCACAAGCATCCCCTTCAGGTGCTTTGATTTGCACAGCTGCAGCTTCACATCACGAGAAATAATTTGAAGCTGAAATTTTGAAAAGGAGCAATCTTTGACTTTGTATCAGCAAAACTAAAATAAACTGGAAAAAAGCTCTTTAAATGAGCCATACATTTAAATTTCCACTCAAAGTTAAAGATTGCACCTTATTTAGTTTAACTCAACTGGAAAGATTTAGTCTACGGTTCAACTAAAATCACCACTGATCTTTGATCAGATGAGGTTAATATTAAACTAACACACCAGGTACGCTCTGAAAGAAGGTACAATATTGTATCTTTTGTCACTAGGGCTAAACCTTTTCACTAATAAAGGTGCAGCACCTACAACAAAAGTCCACTGTTGTATCATGTTTTTCAGAGGATGTAACTGTACCCTGTAGCCACTCACTGGAGACCTTTGTCTTTGTGTGGGAAAGTAGTATTGTGATAGGCCGAGCCTCCGTGAAACTGACATGCTGTTGGGTTTCCCGCTCTGCCTGACAGGCCAAACGGTCTCACCTCAGTCCCAGCCGGCCAACAACGAGGGCAAACAGGACGTCAGCCGAGAAAACAGCGCTGTCGACTTCAGCAAGGTGAGCAACCAGACCCACCGCTGAGCCTGCTGTTTATCTACGGGTACTGATAGCTTGACACGTAACTAACGCTGTATATTTAACCAAGATTGAGTTAAGCCTCCTGCCCTGGGAAACTGACTGAAATTTAATAGGAGTGAAGCTTATTTTCTTTTGCAGAGCGGACCGTCAGAGTAATTTTTATTTAGATGATTTACTATAATAACCACTTTCAGTCCACCTACCTCTATATCAAACCATATTTGAATGTTTTTTGGAATGAAAACAGAACACGCCATTTATACTAATCTTTTGTCCAAAGATATAGTGTTGTTTTGGTTTCTCTCCGCCTCAAAGATTGACCTCCACTTCATGAAGAAGATTCCACCTGGTGCTGAGGCATCCAATGTCCTGGTGGGGGAGCTGGAATTCCTCGACCGCCCTGTGGTGGCTTTTGTCCGCCTGGCTCCTGCTGTGCTGCTCAACGGCCTGGCTGAGGTTCCCATCACCACCAGGTAATACACTCGCCCCTGGAAAAGATCCCTGCTTGTCTTTTGTCTCTCTCAAATCTGCATAGAGGAGTTGATAATCCTCGTAGAGTGCCTCATTAGAAAAGGATTTGACCTCTACCCAAAACCTGTTGTCCTCTCTGTTGAACAGATTTCTCTTCATCCTGCTCGGCCCTCTGGGAAAAGGTCCACAGTATCATGAAATTGGCCGGTCTATTGCTACCCTGATGACCGATGAGGTGAGGCCTAAGAGCGTCAGTGTTATCTAAAATGTATTTCAGTAGATGTGTGAAGTAGTAGAAAGTGGAAATACACAAGTAATTTACAAGTACCTCAGAGCTGACACTAGAGATGTAAGTTTCCTGAGATGGATTTTGTTTTCTTGAATGCACGATCCTGTATTTATAGCAGGCTCAGATACTCATTGTTGCAGCCCAAACATGGAATAATGAATGTGGGATATTTTTTGATATTCGCTTTTCTGGTTATATACGGCATCACCAGTACCAAGTGCTGGGCTGCTGTTCTATAACTGAACCTGACCTTTGGGCCTCAGCAGAGTATGACATGAAAGCGTGACAGGATTTCCCACAGTGCAGCTATGAGCTAATGTTACTGACCATCATCAGAGCCAGATGTAACCTTTTTTTTTTTTTTTCCACTGGCAGCAGTGCTCTTGGATGTATGAAAATAGAAGTGTATAGACGTCAGCCTACTTTATCATATATGGGAATGAATCATCAATGTGATTTGCTTTACAGCAAAAATCATATTCTGTATTCTGTGTAAATAAACTGAGAGATTTTAGAAAACTTAACATCATCGCCTCTCCATATCTCCTCCACAGGTTTTCCATGATGTTGCTTACAAAGCCAAAGACAGGAACGACCTGGTGGCAGGCATTGATGAGTTTCTGGACCAGGTGACGGTGTTACCCCCCGGAGAGTGGGACCCTTCCATCAGAATAGAGCCTCCCAAAAACGTGCCCTCTCAGGTGTGCTTCTTTTAACATTGAAAAATTAGAAAAAAAAAACATTTTTGTTCATCGTTAGTCTTGTATCACTTGGTTAAAAGGATGACAGAGTCCACTGCTGCCACACAAAAATCTAAACCACGCTGAGATTCTCTTTATTTAATACTGATGTGCCTGTGAGTCCGGTCTGCTTCGCACTGCCTGCTGAGAAATATTTAAACATCTGCGTTCTGCTCTAATCTCCACTGTGTTGTACTCTGTGCCTTGATGCTGCCCCCCAGGGCTCTGCTCTCAATCCTCTACAAAACATTAGTTATTTTTCCTCCATTAGTTATTTCGGTGCACTTTGAAAAGCGACCCACCATCTTGTTTGGGAGAGAAATTTTGCTATCTGACAGAAATCTGCTGGGTCGGGAGGTTGTTTCAGGTCTTGTTTGTGTTTTTTCCTCTTTGCCATTAGGCTCCTGTGGTGAATTAATGACACACTACTGTGCAATTACACTGTCGTGCTGATGAACTGTGCATCAGAATATGCTATATTCATACATAAGAGATCAATAATGTGTCATTTAACCTCAGTTAAAAGTTCATTAGAAATTAATGTCCAGTGTCTCCAGTTTCACTCAGTGGAGATTTGTAGCGTAACTGATGCTTGTTAATGTCCTTATGATGGCGACCACTAACAGACAGTTGACTGACAGTGATCTTAACCACACAGGAAAAGCGGAAGATTCCTCCTGTTCCCAACGGAGTGACAGATCTTGGAGAGTCAGAGGAACACGGAGGGCACGGTGGCCCTGAGCTCCAGCGCACTGGGAGGTAAGTGTTACAGAGACACAGGGTGATTTGTGACAAGGAGCAGCCTTGAGCTCTCGAAGCTCTTCTTTGTCCTCGTCTTCCTGTCGCCTGTGAGCTGCCTCCCTGTCCCCGAACTGTAAATTTAGCTCTCTTGAGAGTCAGACTACCCTACTGGCCCATTATCATCCCTCATACTTCGACTCCACAAAGACCTTTTGTTTTTGTGTTTCAGTTCGGTGAGTTTAGAGTTATCCAAGCACTCTGTGACATTAAGTCACATTCTTCAATATTGCAACAGCGTTGTATTATTTAACAACACTTTGCCAAGTGAGTATACTCCCTCACAAATAATGCACACTGCTCCTCACAATCCTGATTACATACAGACACTGGATTAGGTCTATTTTATCCTGTACACAACACTCTTAACAAGAAAGCTGCATGAGTTGTTAGCAGCTCCACCAAACAATGACTTTCTTTTCCCATGAATCATCTCATGTTCTCAACCTCCTGACTGTATATGAACACTGAGATTTACAGAAAGGATTGAAGCTGAACAAATTTCATGTTGTCATCATCTAAAAAAATCACCTCATCAGGCTCCTATCCCAGCTCAGAATGGCCCTGTCCCACCCATCAACCCCACACCTGCCTGCACCCACCCGTCCCCACCACCCCCTCCTCCTCCCGCTCAGACTAAGCGCAACGTCCCGCCCCCTGTTGCCATAGCAACCACCTCCAGCTAGTTCACCCCGGTCCGGGCTTGCTGCAGTAACGAGAGCCTGCTCGCTGGCTGAGAGTCATACAAAGATAGATGCGTGAGTCGACTAATGCAGAAGTATGACATACAGTATACACAATACTGTGGTGTGTGGTGAAGTTTACCGAAGAACCCTTAACTGGTCAAGCACTGCTGGCCTTGCTTGTCCTGACGATACCCTACTGCCTTATGTGTTGGTTTACAAGTTTTCCTCATTAAAACTGTTCCTCCACAGAATCTTTGGCGGGCTTATCTTGGACATCAAGCGCAAAGCTCCTCACTACCTTTCCGACTACACAGACGCCATCAGTCTTCAGTGTCTGGCGTCTTTCCTCTTCCTCTACTGCGCCTGCATGTCCCCCGTCATCACTTTTGGAGGGCTGCTGGGTGAGGCCACAGAGGGACGTGTGGTAAGAAACATCTTACAGCAGACTGTAAATTACTTTAAATTCAGTACTCTGCTGCACTGTGTTTAGATGATGTTTAGAGTATGTGAAATTGTTGCAGAGGAAATGTGATCATTTCAAATGAAGGCTACAAAAGCAACATGCATTTTCCAAGCAAAGTTAATCACAGCGTCACTTCCTGTGTTTCCAGAGCGCTATCGAGTCCCTTTTCGGGGCGTCCATGACTGGAATAGCCTACTCCCTTTTTGCTGGTCAGCCTCTCACCATCCTGGGCAGCACGGGGCCTGTTCTGGTCTTTGAGAAGATCCTCTTCAAGTTCTGCAAGTGGGTTATTTTCTTTTAGTTACTGAGCACAAGTTTGTGCTTTTGTTATAGTTGAAAATTTCCCTTTTGATGGTGGATGTGTGTCCTTTCTGCTTGAGTAGGGATGCCATATCTAGTTGCTTATCCCTTCACTCCTCCTATGTGTGTTTGTTTGTTTGTGTGCCCTGTCTCTCAGAGACTATGGCCTCTCCTACCTCTCCCTGAGGGCCTGCATTGGCCTGTGGACGGCCTTCTTCTGTCTGCTGCTGGTGGCCACTGATGCCAGCTCACTCGTCTGTTACATCACACGTTTCACTGAGGAGGCTTTTGCTGCTCTGATCTGCATCATCTTCATCTATGAGGCCCTGGAGAAGCTAATCCACTTGGGAGTGCATTACCCCATCAATAAAAACAACAACCTTCAGAAACTCACACAATACTCGTAAGTACTTTTTTTGAAATCTTCTAGTGCTGTTAGTTTTTCTCGTTTGTTTTAAGGTGCTATGTGCAAGTGTTCTTTGCCGCTGAATGTGGTTTCTTGCTGGGAGCAGGTAGTGGTGGTGGAGGCAGGAACAGTAATTGTGGAACGCGGTTCGTGCATTGACCTGCTATGTAAGCGGGCTAGTGGCTATGTCAAGCCAAGAGCTCCTTCTGTGGTTTTCTATTCTAGTGGAGTGAACAGCAGGGGATGATGACATTTAGTTTAGTAAAATGCCAGCAGAATAAGTCATTGCACGTTGATGGCTGAACCTTTCTGGTAAGCGGAGTGTAATGGAATATGTGGACATTACAGGGCTGCAAATGCTAATTATGTTCTTTATTGATTCATCTGTCCATGTCACTGGATGGCGCAGTGAAGAATCTTTAATACTAGAAATCAGACTTATATGCAGGTGGCTATACAAGCAGGCCGGTGAGGGAAAACACACTGGAACATAAACGTGAACATGAAAAACATTTTGGACATTTCAGCTTAGAAAATGACTATGATCAACATCGGTGAGAAGGCGTACGAGTGAGAGGTGATCTGAGTGGATTTAAATGTTGATATACTCACCATAAGCCTTCAGTACACTCACAAACACAATACAATAGAAAAATATATTTTTATAACATGAAAAATATCCTCTGTAGGTGTGCTTGTGTGGAGCCCAGGTACCCCAGCAATGAGACTCTGCACTTCTGGGAGGAGAGGAACATCACAGCCTCACAGGTCAACTGGACCATGCTGGAGGTCAAGGTAAGGGAGCAGAAGATGTGTACGTGAGTGGATAAGTAGCAGTCAAAGTGAGATCCTGAGGAGAGGAGAGGAGAGGCTAACAGGACAGAGATGACACTTTAAATCACGGCTGCTCGGACCACACACCCAAGAAAGTTGGGGATATTTCTCGCGGTCTGGCACCGTGTTGTGTCTCGCTTACCCCACACTTTGCTTTATCAAGAAGCGTCATAAGTCTAGGCGGGGATTAAGAACGTGTGGGCAGGATTTCACAGGATTTAGCTGTGCAGAATGAGCATGGAGATGCGGTGTGAAGAGTGGATTCTCTTACTGTCAGGCTCGAATCAGTCATGCCAGTGGCGGCCTGCTGCCTCACTCCTACACATGCTTGATAGACGGACTGTGTAACAGCAGACATTATGAGACAGAGCCATATGAGGCCATGTATATAATGTATGTAATATAAAAGTAAAGTACTGAAATTAAGTAATTGATTTTGAAAGCATTGCTGAATGTATCAGATTTCTGGTTTTCAGACTTAACTAATTCACTGACACCTACATCCATCATCACCCTCATCTTCGCTGTGACTCTAATCATTTTGCTCATCATCCTGATTATCATCCCCATCATCATCATCATCGCCATCACCGTGTCCTCTGGTGCCAGTAGGAGTGCGAGATGTTGCACGGGGAGTTCGAGGGCACTGCCTGCGGTCCCCACGGCCCCTACATCCCTGACGTCCTCTTCTGGTGCGTGGTCCTCTTCTTCTCCACCGTCTTCATGTCGGCCTTCCTCAAGGAGTTCAAGACAAGCCGCTACTTCCCCACCAAGGTACGCGTCACACTGCGGTGCACAAACACACCTACACCTTCTTATTACCATCTGTTGCGGTTGCAGTTCCTGTTTGAGACTGTTTTCATGTCCATGATAGCTGCAGAACTGAATCTGAGTTCATTAATTATGCAGCCCTCCGTTAACTTCTCCCTCTGCTGGGTCTGGAATTACTGAAATTGGTTTACAAGCCACATCTCTGCTTCTGTGTGTGTGTGTCATTTTAGATTTTGCTGCCATCTGTTGGTTGTTTTACGATACAGCAACAACTCTGCAGTCTGTGTGGCCGCTCTATGTGCGAAATCTCTATGATTTATCATTGAGATGACACTCTCCAGCGTAATGTGTGGCGTGATGCTGACACACTAATCTGTAGTATGCCAGCGCCACCTTGTGGTGATGGCTGCCATACTGTAGTCTGGTTATAGGACAATATTTAAAGGTAACACAGGCTTTGTCTGAAGATTGTGTCCCTTTCTTCCCTCCAGGTGCGGTCCATCATCAGTGACTTTGCCGTCTTCATCACCATCCTCACTATGGTTTTGGTAGATTATGCCCTGGGGATCCCTTCACCTAAATTACAAGTCCCCAGCAAGTTCAAAGTAAGTCCAGGAGAAAGCCTGTATATATAAAATCTAAATGTTTAGAATATAAACAAAGTTTCCTACATTTATTGAAGTCATTTACCGCCTTTTTTTTTTGTCCCTCAGCCAACCAGAGATGATCGTGGCTGGATTATAAACCCCGTGGGGCCCAACCCCTGGTGGACTATCATCATCACCTTCATCCCGGCTCTGCTCTGCACCATCCTCATCTTCATGGACCAGCAGATCACTGCTGTCATTATCAACAGGAAGGAGCACAAATTGAAGGTATTTCCAAACTTTCATTTCAAATTCCAGTCACAAAAAACTGTGGATTAAAGCCTGTTTCCTTCAGTAAAACGTTTAATAATAACTCTTCAATATCTAAATCCCAACGTCCCTCATCTGGCTCCTGCAGAAAGGCTGTGGCTACCACCTGGACCTGTTTGTGGTGGGGGTGATGCTGGGAGTGTGCTCTGTGATGGGCCTGCCGTGGTTTGTGGCGGCCACCGTGCTCTCCATCTCCCACGTCAACAGCCTGAAGCTGGAGTCAGAGTGCTCGGCCCCCGGAGAGCAGCCCAAGTTCCTGGGCATCCGAGAGCAGCGCTTCACCGGCCTCATGATCTTCACCCTGATGGGCTGCTCTGTCTTCATGACCTCTGTGCTGAAGGTAAGGGGAAAAACATCGAAATATGCTCCTGCATTCACACGTGCAATAACAATAATATTTCTCTGTGTGTCTCCAGTTCATCCCCATGCCTGTGCTGTACGGAGTCTTTCTGTACATGGGGGCTTCCTCCCTCAGAGGCATTCAGGTGAGCCCAGATCCTGCCTGCTGGTGTTTTATTCGAAGAACTGGTCCAGGAATGGAATGAATTATTAAATGGATGCTTGTTTTCATCTGTGCAGTTCTTTGACCGCCTGAAGCTGTTTGGCATGCCGGCCAAACATCAGCCAGACTTCATCTACCTTCGCCATGTCCCTCTGAGGAAGGTGCACCTCTTCACCATCGTCCAGCTCAGCTGCTTGGTCCTGCTGTGGGTCATCAAGACCTCCAAGGCTGCCATCGTCTTCCCCATGATGGTATCCCGAATGTGTTCGTGTATGCATGCGCTGTGCTGTGTATTTGTGTGCATAATGCGTCCGACTATTGATATCTGTTCCCGCTGCTCCAGGTCTTGGCCTTGGTGTTCATCCGTAAGCTCCTGGACTTCATCTTTAGCAAGAGAGAGCTGAGCTGGCTGGATGACCTGATGCCCGAGTGGAAGAAGAAGAAGCTAGAGGATGCAGCACAAGAGGTGCAGATTTGATGACTTTAAATTTCCACCCCTGTAGCTCTGTCCATTCAGTGCTTTAGATTGTCCCTCTTGTCTCTTTCTTCAGGAGGAACACAGTATTATTGCAGAGGAGGAAGGCATTGTACAAGTGCCACTGGAGGGACACTACAAGTAAGTAAGACATTTGGGTGCTCATGCTCTCTGTAGAAGCCATTTTGACCTTATTTAGAAACAGGCAGAGTTACACAGGTATAAGTGTGAATGCTACGTTGGAGAGAACCTCTGATTGTCTTCTTCTGTGGTGCGTTTTTGGAGGAGTGACCCGGCCACAGTGAACATCACTGATGAGATGTCCAAAGGATCTTTCGGGAATGTATGGAGCAGTGTCAGCCCCGCTGAGAGCGCCAAGAAGGAACCAAGCGCTAAAAGGTTAGCCTCTATATCCACATCACTCTCAGATATCCACGTTAGCATCAGTAATACGTCAGGGAGCTTGAACATGAAATTCTGCATAGATACCTGCTGATTCTAGATCTTAAGTGTATTTTTTTACAAAGTCAAAAAAAAGGGGAGAATAGTGCGTTTGGGGTGTTGAGTTAAGCAGTGGCAGGTAGTTGAAAAGTTATGGAATAATTATGTTTTATTTTGCCAGGAAACTGAGGAGCTAGAGTGTTTAGATGACAGGGTTTATCTAAGAGCAGCGCTGCCCTCGCACATTTCCCACAGAGTAGACTAACATAGTGTCTCCTGCCTGCTTCTCTCATTCCATTCCACCCATAAGCTCCCCTTCCTAACCTCTCAGAAGCTGATATCCCAAAGGTAAGTGGTTCCCAGCCCCTGCCTGCACGGAGCGTCTCGTCCTGTGTGTTTACTGCCGACGACTGCATGACGAAAGCGATATTATGACTGAGATTAGTCGATAAACAGTGAGATGAATCGGTAATAAATGTTGGTGGATTGACCGTGCAGCATGGCCTGGGTGTGCATGTGACTTCAAGGACACATTTTACGATGTCAGTTGCATGCAAATTAATCGCACTACAAGTCTCTCTCATGTCGCCCTATTGTATATTTCAATGCCACAAATGTTAAAGCAGACTGTTGTTAAGCTTTATGATATGTATTTGCATGCTGTTTGAGTTGGATTGATTGATATTCGACCTGCTGGCTACACATTAGCACTCTGCATTTTAAAACATTAGTTTTTTTTCCCACATTTTTTTCTTTTTAATATGTTCTTTGGTTGGATCTGTTTGCGGTGCAGTTGTCCCAGCGGCGGCAGCGGCGGCGAAAAGCGACACAAGCGGCGGAGGCATGAGAAGAGCTTGGACAGGGAGACAAGTTTGTGATGACACATACTGGCAGGGGGGCCACTGTGCTGTCAATCAATCGATTTAAAAAAAAAAAAAAAAAAGCAACAAAAAATCTATACCGTGCCACACTCAACCACCTTTGTACTGTGCTACACTGTGTTTTTTTGTCATGTAAGACTGTGTGCAAGTTGTGTAAAACAAAGAAAAAATTTGTTGGAAGCGGCGTTAACGTGAGGAGCCGACACACATCTGTGTTCTTTTTCTATGTATATCGACGTTTGGTGATACCAGCAAGAGAAGGAAGCCAGAATTATATGACACTCACAGCAACTGCTGTGTCCATGGGCCAATTACATACAAATTTTAAACGATTTTTAAATCAACTTTATTTGTATTTTGTATGTTTTTTATATTTTTCCAACAACAAAAGTTGTCCTTTTAAAAGCCTGCCACAGCAAACCGCCAAAAGCGTGGGTTTTGTGTGCAGTATTTAATGTCGCTATTGACTCGATGCGCCTCACAATAGAAAAACTAAAGAGTAGATATTTGCCAATACTAATCTATTTCAGTGGTATCTAAAAGACTTGGCTATATAGCGAATCTAGTTAAAGTTTTTTGAAAGTATTAAATATACATTTTATATATTCTGTATATCTCAGTGTTCTTGTGACGGTGAGAGCTCATATCAGTCCACAGTCTCCTCCATTGCTTTTTTACATATGAATGTCTCTCCTCCAGTAAAGCATTTCCTCAGCCAGTTAAAGGAAATGTTGGAAATTTTGGGATGCATGCTTCTTGGCTTTCTTTCCTAGAGTTAGATGAGAAGATTGGCGCCACTCTCATGCACCGTACTTAGCATTAGCTTAGTGATTGACACTTTATATGTTTTATCTGCACAAAACCCTGTAAGTGGAAAGTGTAAAAACACCACCACCCTGTGGTTTTATGATTTCTCAGTTTCTTGGCGTAGGTCCATATTTGCAGCACAGACACAAGAGATGTATAAATCCTCTCATCAGACTCTTAGAAAGAAAGCAAATGAGCGTCTTTTATCAAAGCGTCGTGCTGTTTGTTTGAGGACAGTATTTTTGGGGGAGCAGCTCCAAGCGAGCATGGCAGCAGAGTTTGGGAACTTTCAGTATCTCTTGCTACTTGGCCTTGGCTTTAACAAAAAAAAAAAAAAAAAAAAGAATTCAGCTCAGATCTGCAAATGCTGAACTTAGGGTGACTGTACAGAAAGCTCTATGTTTTCCCACACTCATACTCCTTGTCAACTTGTCAGTAAGTGTCATCCATGGACATGTGATCTCCTCTCCAAATGACCCTCAGTGTGTTAGCATCTGAAGCTAATTGTTTTTTCTTTGTTTTGTTTTTTTTTAAAGAAGAAAAAAACAAAAACACCTGCATGACTTGCTGCAGGACCACGGTTACTTCTAGAGATGCAATAATACCTTTTTTTTCTGGGAAGGGCAACATGTAATAAACGGTAAAGAGTCTTAACAATGTATAATACATAGTATATTTTATTCATGTAAAATGTTACTAATATATTACTAACATGAAGTTGGTGTTGAAGGCAGGATTTTGTTGTAGATGTTCTTTTCCCATTGTCTAATTGATGGTTCTTAGTTGATTAGAGAAACTAATAATGGGTCAAAATTATATCAGTATCAAACGTTTTGACCACTTCTGTGTGGAATTCTGCCTTAAATTTGGTAGTGATAGCTGTACACTTTCTGTTTAATAATTTAAGTCACCTGTATAGAAAACTATTAGTTCAGATCTGTTGTTCAATTGTGATTTGTTTCATGAGAATGAGAGAGAAAGAGAGAGAATGAGTGCGAGCATAAATAAAGATATTAAACAATGATGTGATGCTTTATTGATCCCCGTGCTTTCTCTTGTCCTAACAGAGGTCAGAGGTCAGGCTCAGGCTCTGTTCCACCTGCTTTCCGTAATTCGGTGGCTTATTTCTGAAATTTAAAGCCTCCTCCACCTCAGAAACCAGATTTCCTCTGGGCCTTAAATCCACATTAGATCACCAAATATGTGTCACACCGCTGATGCAACAAACACGCAATGAAAATCTTTATTTTGCCGAAACAGATTTAATAATGTACAATGAAAACCAACTACACTACATGTGTTGTTTTTTTTTTTTGTTTTTTTTTCCTATTTGCCCACCTGAGATTTCACTTTTTGTGTTCTTGTTTTCACTTTAAAAATATAGAAAATAATTTAAATTTGTAGAAAAACAAAAATGTGCCCTCAATTTCATTGTCTTCTCCCTGGTGCACCGTGAACACTATAGAAGAGTCGTAGTTTTTGTATCTTTGCATCACATACAGTAATGAAGTAAAAAAAAAAAAGTTATATTAACGCATTATTAATGCAGAGCAGTATGGCTTTCTATTTCTCCTATATATGGCCTTGTGTGCAGCTCAGAGAGCGGTTCCTTACGGAGTCTCTCATTGGTCCACTTGTCTTTTCTTACTGCAAAAGAGAGAACATCACAGTCACACCTGGTCTGATGAGTAAACACAGAGCTCTAGCATTTGTCAGGTGAGTCATGTGACCCGGCTTTACCTTTCCCCTGAGGGCTTGGAGGTCATGACCCAGAGTAAATATTCCTTCGCAGCCATGGAGTCGAGCACCTTGTTCACATCACTGGTGAAGCTTCCATCTACATGCCTCCTGCTGAGCGTTTCACCCCACCTTTCCTTTTCAGATCTGAGTGTGTACACAGGCATACAATATAAACACTGCCCAGTAAGGGTCAGTAACCCCACAGTGTGGAAACCTCAGGGCTTTTTAAAAAGCACGTCCCCCTGTCAAAAAATAATCATCTCACGCAATCATCACATGTGTGACACACACCAAATCAACACAGCGGAACAAGTTCAGGTGATTTATTTCATTACGACCACAAGAAACAAAGTAAAGGAAGGAGAAAAAAAAATAAAAAGATGAAGTGGCACAAGAAGCAGTTGATTAGCTCTTTCCCTCTGAATCAACATCTCTCTCTGTCTTTCTCGTCACGGTGGAATCAGACACAGGCAGGCCGTTAGGCTTTTTGGTACTGAAGGAGGAGGAGGAGGAGGAGGAGGAGGAGGAGGAGGAGGAAGGAGGGACATCCTACTCTCTTCTGACTTGTCCAGACTTGAGCCTGGCAACAAAGTCTTTGATTGCCTGATCCTTGAGATAGGAGCTCACGTCGCTGGTGAAGGTCCCGTCTGCGTGGCGCTTCTCTGCAGCGCTGAGGACACAGTGACACTCAGTCACAACACAACGTTAAAGATGCAAGCAGATTAAAACAAGATCAAGTTCACACACTGACCCACTCCTCTTGTTGTTCATCAGCCACCGAACAAAGTCCTGCGCCTTCCTGTCCTCCAGGTATTTGCTGTAGTCGTTTGAGAAAGTTCCCTCCGAGTGCCTCTTCATGTTCGACAGCTCCCTCGGCTCGTCCTCTAATGTGTCGTCTGCCTCGAAACTAAAGCACAACAGGGGGGGTGCAGTTTGATCATGACAAACACCTTGAGTTTGAAAATCCTTTTTATACTACAAATAGCTACATAGACATATTTTCTTTCCCCTGCAACAACCAAGAAGAAAAAGGCAAGTTGTGCCTGCGGTCTGATCAATGATGATGTGGCTCCTGTTAAATTTCTGTTTGTAGAGTCTGTTACTTTACTAAAAGCAGCAGAACCTGTGCTCCTTTAAACAAGAACACAGCCACATGAAGCTCAGATGGGATCTCTGTACCTTGAGCTATCATCAGCCTGGTGCAGAGGAACCTGCCAGCTGCTCTGAACTAAGCCAAGGACCAGGAGGATGCCAGCCAGGGAGTGGATGCTTTTCATGGTGACAGCCTACACCACAGAACAGCACATAGGAACAGTTTTAAAAAGAAGTGCACATTGGATCAGAAAGCTGAACATAAGCGGTTTAACCTTTGCAGCAAAATATACAGCTCACCGTTTCTTCTTTCTGTCCAAAGACCTGTGCAGGTAGTTCCTCTGATAGCTGCTGGTGTCTGTTTCTAACAGTCCTCTCAGACTTTGTGCTCTTATATACGGTGAGAGGAAGAGGATGAGTCTGCTCAGGTAGACCAATTTTACCACTCTGCCAGGTCCACCTGTTACTCTCGACCCATTAGACACGAGGCCCCCGGCACATTGGCCGAAACAAACGACTAGAGCATTTGCTCAGAAAAGGAAAGGTGCCATTCATGCGTGATGCCAGCTGGTACTTAGGTGTTAAGATCAAACAACCGCATTTCATCCTGTTAAACAGAAAGTAAGGGCGATGCTTTAATGTGCTACCGTGTCATGACGCGAAGTGATCCGTGTGCTGTCATATCTGCCAGATGAATCAGCCTCTGTAGATTCTTTCCCATCAAATTTCAAAGATGGGAAATATTGACAGGTTTTTTTTTTTTTTTTGCATCAGTGGCAGTTATCTCTGTTTTACAAGGGGTCCAACAAACATTGATGCTCGACAAAAATAAATGTTCACATGCCCTATTTATAGCCTATATGGCTCTCACATGGAGTCCCGTATATTTTACTTGCTGAGAAACCTGAACCCAGCCCGTTCATTTTTCCTGGAATCCTGCTTCAAGCAAGACCTTATTAAATCATAAAATCCTGAAAAGTCTAGGGGGTCACCAGAGTTATTACGGTTCATCCTGAGGGGAGCGTGAATGTGTGTGGCATGCTGAGATCTATTCAGTCAAAACGCTCAAATCCCAACTTTATGGTGACATTAGATTTAAAGTCGGAGGATCAGCACAGTCATTATGGATTCATCCTCAGGGCCCCAGTGAGTATCTGCTGATCTTCTCGTAACTGTGTTGGCTCTGCTCAGGGTATAATTTTACTAGATCTTTAATTTTGTGTGATACAACTGACTGTTAAATACTTAGACCCCTTAAGACTCCATTTATTTATGAAATAAAGCCTCTCATATAATTTCTACACTGAAATCAGGCAAAGCACGTGATATTTGTTTAGTTCTTTATTATTTTAGAAAGAAAAAAATGACATTAAATAGTCAACAGTCTCCTAAATTTTGTGTATAAAATCACTAAGAGCATCATTTAATACAATACTATATCAGATGCAGTTTCACTTATCAACGTTCACAGTATTTCATCTGTGTTCTTCCTGTTGGACTGACATTATGACTTTTCAACTTCCTGCTCAAAATGAAAATGAAAATTAAATTAAGAGACATTGAAAAAAAAAAAAAAAAGATGTTGGTGATCCAGTGGATTTCATGCAAAGCACCTCCGCAGGAAGTGACTCATGTGGGTGTAGACGTGTTGATTGGCCGAGCCGCCGAGCCCGTGATCCTTGTCCGTGTACCACTGAAAGAAGAGAATTTATTATTTACTGACACCAGTCCATGTGATTGAGCTTTTTTTTTTCATACACTTGACACAATGAGTCTTGAAATGTCATTTTCCATGTTCCAGTGATTCCACTTTGGTTTTCTCACCATTGCCTCAAAGTCCACCTGCTCCTCCACCAGAGCCTCTGAGATCTCAGCCGCCTGCTGGAAATGAACGTTGTCTAGAAAAACACAACGAACGGATGAAGAGATTAACACAACTGTCAATGAAATCTGCTCAACCACGGACCCTGACTATCCACTGCAAACTTAAACTACAACCAAACCATTTCAAAGCCAAAGCATCATGGGATTAATACCAATTCAAAGATCCTGTGTAACTCACCATCAGCTGTTCCATGCACCAGAAGATACTGCACTGAATGGAAATTCTTGGCCCTGGCAGTTACTGTAGAGTTCTGCACACAGTCAGATTTGTGTTTACTGGTGAACACAAGCAATAACACGACTAATAATGACCATCACATACAAGAGCGGAGAGTTCGTGGACACCAGGGTGTGAAACTTACAATGTAGGCGTCAAGATTCTGCGACGGCTCCATCATGTAACGCTCTGTGTAAATGGAATCTAAAACAAACAGACACATAGTTGTAGATATTACGTGTCATTTACAGTGAAAGGACTAGGTCTGGAAAAGTCGGGGACAAAATACCATAATATTCCCATTTGGAAACCGGAGCCACAGCCATTCCACATTTGAAAACTCCACTGCCGGATCCCAGGGCCATTGATGTTACATATCCTCCGTAAGACTGTGGAAGATAAAGGGCTCATTACTGTAGAGGCTCATCTCTTGTCCTCTGTAAAGATGGAGCTGACTGACAGAAAGGTGAAACATTAACTGACTTTTAGAGCCATTTATTGCCTCTAAACTATGAAACGACTTACCCAGCCCCAAATAGCAACTCTGTCTTTGTCAATGAAGCCCATTTTGATGAATTCCCTAAAAATCAATACGAAAAAAAAAAAGAGAGAATTATTTAGATGATTTTAGGAGATGGCAGGGATTGGACTTAATCAACAAAGGACTTGTGATCACTGTCATCACTCAGAGATACTAATGACATTTCCACTAAGTCTGTTAAGACCTGACTTAACAAGTAAAATCCAGTTTTAACAATCTTTCCTTAGTGAGCGCGAAGCTGTTTGTTTGAGGCGCACTGACTTGTCTAAACCGTTCCTCGCTTTCCTTACTTGGCTGCTGTTATCTGATCTTCCACCTCATAGGTTCCCAGACGTTTGTAGATTTCATGCATTAACTTGTCGCCCTGGTAACCGCTTCCTCTTCCGTCAAAGCTGGCTACGACGATTTTCTCCGTGCTGGCCAGGTAAGTGGACCAGCTCACCCTGTAGATGAAGTCTGCTTTCTGACTGCAGGGACCTGCGTACCTGAACGTTTGGGCAGATTCAGTATCAGTTTACAGTCCTCATTTGAAAAAGAGTGGAGGTTTTATTTTATTCCTGTTTTCCTTCTGTAAATTCTTACACATCTATCAGTAATGGGTACTTCTTGGATTTATCAAAGCCTGGAGGCAAAAACATCTGGAACCAGAGATCTGTCAGAAACACAAACATCCAGAGAGAGATGTGAATGAATTCTTCTCTGTTTTAAAAACAGTGGTAGAAGAAGTACTTATATTGTTTATTTAGTAAAATTAAAATGAATTACTTACTGTATCCGCCAAGTGTGATGTGGTCACGGTACATGGTGGGCATGTCGATGTCAGATATAAGGTTGCTAAATGCTTTATTGTCCTCCAAAGTTTTCAGCACTTTGAAAATTCAAAAAAAAAAAAAAAAAAAAATTCATTACAATAAATGTTTTCTGCTCCATTTGATCTAAGATTCAGTTCTAAATTTGACATTTTACCTTCAGTATTCGTGTTATCCATGAGAGAATGGTAAGGAATGCCCGGACCTTTGAATGCACGTCACATTAGTATTATGTTTATATAAATACACAAACAGTATTATGCTGCAAGAGCCAGAGGGTGAAGTTAAAAAGAAAACAGGCAGGCAGAACTAACCACTGCAGCTCATTCGGTAGTAGGAGGCATTGTGGCTGAAGTAAGCTGAGTTATATTGACATTTTTCTCCGTCTAACGCACAAGTCAGACACGTGGTCGCTTCTTTGGTCCACCTGATACACACAAACACACACACGCAGACACACACACACAGTGTAAGTGTGAAGAAATACTTTTAAATACTTTTAAACAAATAATAAGCAGTCCTTACTTGTAAACGTTCCTTCCTCCTGGTCTGCCTCCCTCCTGGTTACTTGAATAATATCTGTGGAGTGATAAGTGGTGGGAAATGTACCCTTTTATTTACTGTAGCATCATAAATCAGCAATAAAGTACTGGAAAGTTATTTGAATGAATTTAATGGGGAATTTCAAAGTAAATGTCCACACACACAAAAAAAACAAAAAACGTTGATACAACAGATGATTCCAACTTACACACTATCTGCAGTGACTTTCAGGATGTCAATGACTTCCCATTCTCCAGATGTGATAGGTGTAGCCGTTCCCTGCATGAATGAGGCAGAAAAGAATGTGTGTGTATCTTATTTTTAAGAGCAAATTCTGATTTTAGGTAGCAAGTGAAACACCGAAGTAAATCAGGCCACCCACCCCAACTACATGATGGATGTGCTTGTACCCTTTGGAGTCACTCATCAGCAGGTAATAACTGTTCTTGTCTGCAGCAAAAACAGGTTCTGGTGGAGAGAACTAGGAAGAACAAGAACATTAGAGTGCACTGCTACACTTAATGTTATTTATGAGAGCAGTTAACTTGTCTTTAAAGGACGTGGCTGTTGTTAATCCATGTTTTCTCACTGTCAAGCAAATCCAGTGAAGAGGCCAAAGCCAACAATGTGTTCATTTGTCTCTCCGCCCCGAGGACATTGGTTCCTAATGGAGTGTAATGTAAGTCTTTTAAAAACAATTAGGTCAAAAATATGAGGTTTGAGTTTGCTGAAAAAGGCTCAGTAATTTCCCCAAACAGCTGGAAACCAATTTTACTCAGACAAGAGGAATGAGTGCAGTTTTCTGGGGACTATTTTCAGCGGCGGATTAATTCTCATTCTGTGTAATTCTCATTCTGTAAACTACAAAGTGTGTTGTTTTGAACAGTAATCAGAGGAATCAGATACATCAGGCTCTGATACACACACAATACTTGTTAGCAGGATGCACTCATTGCTGGTTTTGTTCTTTTCATAAGATTTGTTGTGTTGTTTTCATCAGACTTATCCTTTAACAGTGCGATGGACATACCCGTCCAATCCAGCCCGTGGAGCTGATCACGTTCAGATGCTGCAAAGAGATAATTGGTGTTTATAGCTGAACTAAGCTACATCACATTACAGCAGCTTTAGAAGCATAAATATAATGAGACGTTGCAGCCTTTTATCCAACATGGGAAATTTCCAAGTGGTGAAACAACGTTTGTGAAGCATTAGCAGCTGACATGAAGGCAATTTAGACCGAATCAACAAAATACAGTTCTATAAACCTTTACCTTATCACCTCTGGCAGTAAAATGTGCTGCTGTGTGTAGGTTTTATTGCTTCTAAAATGGCTTGTGTACTCACCAAGATGCTGCTTGTATAGTATCTCTGTGCAATATGTCGTTCTAATGCAATAATAACAATAACAGTTATGTTTTACCTCAACAGGATTCCAACTGGATCCACTAAGGCTGTAGATCTGAAGGATGAGCTCATTTTGTACTCTCTTCAGCCACTGGACAGCAATACGCTCGTCTGTCACCCAAGTAACAGAGGCCAAGTAGTGCTCACTGAGGGGGAGAGAAGAAACAAACAAACAAAAAAAAACGACAGGTATGACACTGTTTATCTTTCATTTTCTTTGGACGGTGTAGAATAATGAAATCTGCCTCACAGAAACTGTTCCATTACCTGGAGCTGAAAGAGGCTGGGACAACAACCTCGGTAATTCTTGTGTTGTCAGTGTCCAAAACGAACAGCTTCACGATGGGGTTAGGAGTACCTGGCTGTACAAGAAAAGAATGAAAAATACAGCAGATAACAATGCAAGTCTGGACCCAGAGCACACAGCTGACTGACATACAATAATACAACCACTCCAGTATGAACTTGTTAAAGAATAAACAAGCTCTGGATGAATGTCCCACCTTTGGATATGGAATGGAAACAGTGCTGGGGTACTGGTTCTCGCCGTACCAGGAGTACTCTATAGTGTGGACCTCTGTGTCGTTGAACTCAACGTATGCCACGTGCTTCCCTCCAGGTGACCACCAGAGGCCCTGATTGGACGAGAACATCTCCTCTGGAAGGGGGAGAGCGTGCATCACAATTTCATCTGTGTATACTGGGATAATATAAATGTGTTGTACAAATACATGAAACAGCAAATCAATAATCAATAATGAGTGCAGGCAGAAAGGAGATAAGGAGAAGTCAATACCTGTGGATCAGGTATCATGATGCACAGATTGAATCCAGATACAGGTGATGTGTTCATGTGCCTCTTACCCTCATACACCCAGTCTGGGATCCCATTTAAAATCTGGTTCTCCTCTCCACTGAACGTGACTTGCAGTGTTGGGGCCTCTGGTCTGGCCTTTATATACACATTATTTTCCCAAACAAAAGCCTAACAAACACAAACACACACGTTCAGAAAAGTACAGCCGCCTTTCTTTTCTCAAACCTTACTCCAGTCAGGTGTTTGGGGAAGGTTGTGCTCCACCGCCTCATTTATCACCCACTTCAAAAACAGAGGTGTCGCTCAAAGTTATACATATATAACCAATTGTTTTTGTCTGTCCAGGCTTACCAGTTTGTTCCCTTGTGGAGCCCAGGCAAAGTACTGGACTTCATCCGGAATGTCAGAGGGTGTGAGGAATTTGCTGAAACAAATTGGGGAAAAAAAAAAAAAACCTCAGGGATTTGAAACAAACTGCGGCCAGTTTTACTTCTTCAGCTGCAGCCAGATCTTTCAAGAATGCCCTGAAAGTGTTGCATTACCATTTTATTTGAAAAGAAATACTGCAAATATATTTCTTATAGTTAGGATACTTACTGTAATTCCAGGTCATAAAGGGAATATGAAGCTGTAAATGAATGCCTCCACAGCTAATGGCACAAAAACAAACAAAAACAAGGTGTTGTGCGATCATTAGGTTAAATTGTGCATCCGATTCATGCAAACAAAGGTTGTGTGTGTACCTTGGAATGGTTGCTCATGAAAGCAACGTATTTGCGGTCAGCAGACAGCTGGTAATCATAAGCGTTTTTTTCATTCTGCGTTGGGAAAAGAAAAAGACACTTTTCACAGACACGTCCTCCAGGCCTCGCAGACAACACTGCATTTGTTTGGTCGGGTATGGTGTTTTACATGCTGACATCATGTGGTCTGTGTTGCTTACACAAAAGAAACACACAGATGCACATGAAAGGGGTGGGCTGGGGGTTGACTTACGAACTTGTCCCGGCTCAAGAACTCTGTGGAGTTTCCTGTGAGCACATTGTGGAGGTAGACCGAGCCTTGGGCCTTATGGAGATACTCATGATCTGTGAGGGAAGAAGATGAGCAAAATCAATATATAATAGATAAAATATGCAAATCTCTGAAGCAATCTCTTCTTTCTTTTACTGGATTCCAGCTAATGAACTAAAACATGTTTTGCACTCTAATGGTGTAAATAATTCCGTGAACACACTGGCAGTAGACACTGGAATCTAAGTGAATGAGTAACTAGAAGAAAGCGGAAGGCTGCAGCTGATAGATAACAAAGCACCCACGTTTTACAGTTTAGATGACAGTACACTTGACTGAAATCAGTTTCATCGTGTCCCACCTCCCCCTGCCCTCCTATCACTCCTTTGAAAGGGTTTAAATATCTGGGATGATGAACTGTATCCCACCTGAGATCCATCTCATGCTGTAGGACTTTGGTTTCAGGGAACTGTTGAAAACATCCTCCAGGGTGAAGGATCTTTGATTCTTGCTCCCCCCCTGGTCCTCTGAAACACGTTAGAGGGACGGTTAGAACATGGCACTGGGACTTCAAGGTCACAGGTTAGAGATATCATATTGTACGCACACATCATGATGATCATCATAAAAGAAGGTTAAGTGCTGTAAAAGCTGGAGCTGATAGTGACAAGTGGAATATGTCGTACGTCAGTGCCTGTTTGGGAGCAATAATAGAAACTGTCACAGTGTTTGCTAAGTGTGTATGAAGCTATGTAAAGGCATGTGAGTGTGGTTTATGACATAAAATGGAATGAAATGAAAAAATAAATGAAATCCATTGCTTCATATTTCCTGTCAGTATTTTGAAGAGGGGCCACTTAATAACGGTCCAAACGGACCGTGCGTAATGACGCGTGCGTAATGTACTTTCTTTGGGAAGTGTTTAACGGCGCGTCGGAGCACAGCTGATGCATTTAATGGCGACACGTGAATCATTTCAAAGCTGCAGAGACTCACCTTTTAAATATATAGCCGTGGGTACCGCTATCAGAATGACGACGACCGCTACTCCAAAAACTCCGAGGAGCACCTTGGCGATGGAAACCTGTTCGGGATTGAACACACAAAAGTCAGAAACCTCTCCAAAAAGAAAAAGAAAAAAAAAAAGCTCCCTGTGAAGCATCCCCCAACATAACATCGACATGTGAGTATTTACAAACCACCACCGACCATTTCTTCCTGCACTTATGTGATATGTCCAGTCCAAATCACAACTCCATCGATCCAGTCGCTCACAAGCGCGGAGAACACTAAAGTTATGCGACACCCTGGCTTTGCTGTTAAATATTATCTCAACTGAAGTTTCAAAGGTGGGTCAATAAATGTCCAGCAGAGGAGCGATCGCCAGGTTTCATGGTGCTGCACTGTTTTTGAGGAAGGGTGCGGCTGCTTGTCAGGCTGTTCCTCAAACTGTCCGTTATTCACAACAGCTACAAGTCATTCATTCATACGTGCGTTAAGACGTTTTATACGGACGTTATATATTGATAAGAACAACTTTCTACTTCTGCAACAGTTGAAGAAGTACAAAGAAATAAGGATTCTATCTTTTAGTAAAATCCATCTTTGAAACGCAGTTAATGTAGAGAATATATTAGAGATGACTTTACAGGATAATCAGCTTCTGACCGTTTCATACATTTGTGACTGTTGCAATATGTTTCAGCATTTAACATGGTCCCATAACAGTCTCCTGAATAGGCACAATGGCTGTTGTTCAGCAAACAACGGCATGACTGTAGACTCTGAGCCTTGTTAGTGTCAGTGCTTCCATCAGTTGTCTGCTTTCTGTCATATTGACATTAGTAGCAGATTTGCTTTCGCAACATTTCACACTTATCCCTGCCTCAGATGACTGTACATGAGTGCTGTACATAAGGCTAATAAACTGACTGTCATAAAAGTTCTGTGTTTACAGCCTTTATTCCATGTCATTAACTCTGTGTCCTCTCTCTCCTGTAGTCCTGTGCTTGTCTCTCTCTGGTCTCTCTC
>JBBMJY010000017.1:9757189-9771762 GCA_037833715.1 Toxotes lorentzi | reverse complement strand
TTGCCCCTGGATCCCTCCTTCAGATCTCCTCCACCCACCCAGCTCAGTGATCCAGTGAGACTTTGTGGACTCTTTTGTATTTCTTCCTGTTTTATTTTGGTAGTTACATTCCTTGTGTCCCTGCTCCAGCTTTACTTCCTGTAAAGCTGTTTCCCTCCTTGTTGATTGTCTGCCCTGCCCTAATGTGTGTCACCTGTTGTCAATTACCTGATTTGTTCCGGTGTTCTCTGCCCAGTGTTCCCCATTCTTTGTTTGCACTTTTTACTTTTTGAGTTTCGTTGGGTTTATGTTCTGCCATGATGAAACTACACTGTGAACCATTACAAAAAGTAGAACTAATACTCCCTCAAAGAATGTGACTCTGTTAATACATTCCTTAGTGCTCTCACATATTTTCTGCTACGTAAAGACAAAAGAGAAATAAATATAAATAGAGAAACATAACCCAACCGTGATTGATCAAAGTATTCCTACCCATCCGAGTTAGCCTGGGAGACTGTTGAAAATATAATTTAAAAAATGTATGATAAAGACATTTAACATTTTGTTTGAAGTAAGGACATTTTGATGCATAAAAACCAACTTATAAAAACACTTACCCTTGTAAAGACAAAGATACAGAGACCGGTGACAAAACTAATGAGGCCTTGAGAATGTGAACTGACTGAAACGGGGCACATTTTCTTTTTAAACTTTAACACAACAGACACTGGATGGCAGGGAAAAGGGCTTCAAGGACAAATAAGGGACAGTCACGAAAACACATCTCTTATCTTTTGTCATTTACACATACAATACAATGTGCGAATGACAAGAGCGCAGCGACAAAACAACAACAGCAACAAAAAAAAAGTCTGAACTGGTTTTCTGGCTCTGACAGGCTTTTTGTTGCTCGGAACAAAAACTGATCAGTAGATTTGGAAAGGAAAGACTGAACAACATTTGGCAAGCGCAGGTGCCACCACGGAGCATGCAGCCAAGCCTCCCACAGTGGGAGGGAAACCTGGCAGTGCCCGGTCGAGGCTGTGCCCACTCTCACAGGCATGATTCACTCTGTCTCTGGTACCAGATGAATATCATGGGGTTGTGTTTGAATACACAGATTTCATGCAAAAGGGACCTCAAGGCAGGCCACATGCAAGTCTACCACTGATAGACTATTACCGTGGCCTGCAAGAAGCATTCAGTGTTACTGTATGTGTGTCTTCTGCAATAACTGACATGCGTAAGTTGATCGTGTAAATCCACCTGAGATGTGGCAACACAGCAATTTGTTTACAGAATGGTTGTGTGTTCATGTATGTACAGTAAGTTGTGTAACAGATAAAACACTGTGGGAACGTGCCCTCCATTTACATGCATGTCTGGGACAATAATGAAACAATTACATATTAAAACCTTAACATTATGTAATCTGTCGTCTTCTGTATATTTAAGCTAGAAACGAATAACTTAAAGCATTCCACTAGTATCAGGCACAGCTAGATGAAGCTCTACCACTGAGGAACATATTGACATTAGTTGTGTTAACACATGTACCTCCTGCTCTTACCAGAGTGGTGGGGTCATTCCATTTGACATGAGGCAGACATGGAAAAGACAAACTTATATAAGTACCATGAACATTATCATGATGAGAAATGCCAGAGTTACTGCATGCATAACACAGTAACTTTAGCTTTCATTTCACTTGCGGCTATGACTGAACATTGCACAGTATAATCGTGATGAAAACATTATACTATGCAAATGACATACTGCTTTACATTGATGTGGTAAGAGCACTTTTCAGGGACAGGGTAGCTGAAACTCAGCAGAAATGGTGACCAACACGTCAAACTCACACGAATGAGTTTGTAAAGGAGAGAGGAACAGAAGCAACAAAAGAAAAAGCAACAACACACTGAAAGTTAAACATATTTAGTTTCCATTTTGAAACAATAAAACACACACACAAAAACTAGAGGCTTGCCAAATAAAGAAGCCCCTCGCCTAAATCAAACACACACTGGTGCACATGCTCCTCTCGTACCATGTTCATGTCAATGCCGTTGGTATACGTCCAGGCGTGTTGGAAATACTCCTCCAGCCTCTGCCTCAGTGGGTTTGGGATCTGGTGGAATCGGATGAATTCCTTGACCCGTAGCATCTGAAGGTGATACCTGGCTGTACCTGAATACAGCCTCTGGATGATGGCGGACACGTTGCCAAAGATGCTGGCGTACATTAGAGCTGGGAGGCAAAGGCACATGGGAGACAGCTGAGTCATGGTAACTAGTACATTTATAAAAAAAAAAATAATATGAATATTTCCTTTAAAATTAAGTATTGTGTAAATACCAATATTTAATGGCTTGTGTCAGAGTGATTATCATCAACAGCTACATGAAATTCTCATGCAACCCTGATTACAGAGAGTTTTCAGTAATGACAGGATTAAAATACTCTTTGTGTGTACTGTGACTCAGCTGTCACTCACATCCAATGAGCATGACGCAGATGGAAAAGATCTTCTCAGAGTTGGTGTTGGGGGAGACGTTCCCAAAGCCCACACTGGTCAGACTGCTGAAGGTGAAGTAGAGCGCTGTGACGTACTTATCTTTGATGGAGGGGCCCGAGCTGGGGTCGCTGTAGTTGTATTTTTTACCTATAATGATAATCATAAAATACATTTTAAAAAATTTTGTAATCAAAAGTGATTATAAATTTTTCTTTGGTAGAATAAAAGAAAAGTAAAATCACCTATTGACACCCCCAGGTTGTCCAGCCAGCCTATCTTGTGCTCCAGGTAAGGCTTCTCCACGTTGCCAATAGCGTACCAGATGCAGGCCAACCAATGGGCGATGAGGGCAAAGATGCACATGAGCAGCATGAGGACGGCGGCACCATACTCTGAATAGCGGTCTAACTTACGGGCAACGCGCACCAGCCGTAAGAGACGGGCCGTCTTCAGCAGACCAATCAGAGTGGTGGTCTAGCAGAGGGATCACAAAAGATTCAGTTAAAGGTTTTAATTGGTTGAAAACAAAATATTAGAGGAAAATTAGCTGCTTTCATTTGAAAGCGTTACCTCGGTTTTGCCACAAGGCAAAGTTAAAAATCAGAGCAGGGGTTTTTTGCAGCAAAGTGAACGAGTTTGTTTGTTGCCTTTCAGAGTCAAGGGTCGGGTTCAGGGTTGTGAGGACGGCCAGCTCGGGATTAAAGATTCAGAAACATATGCAGCTTATCTTATTCACACGCCACATGGAGAAGACACACTGACTAGATAGTGGATCATTGCTGGATCATTCCTGCTGGTGTAAACAGATCCTTCAAGGACTCAGCGTCCCTCACTGTCAACACAACTTCACTGACTAAGACATTGATGCCCGTGGCTCTTGCAAATCATGAAAGCCTGGTACGGAACCGGCTTTTTATGGGACTCGCATGCAAATACGTGTGTGAGAAGCAGAGGGAGAGTTCAGTGATTCATCTGTCGGCTGATGATAAGGCACTTTTGAATAACTCCACATGACGGCAGCAAAATTGGGTCTAAAAAAAAAAAACCCATAAATATCAGCAGCTTGGAACCTTTGTCAAAGCCTTGATGTCAGTCATTGGGAAGAAAACACACACACACACACATGTGCATGCATACATTACAATGTACACACACACTGCCTTCTGTTCTGTTTAATTCAAAGCACTTTAATCCTGCCGTCTCCATTTTCTACCTAAATTTGTCATGGTCCATAAATAATTCTTTGTTATGTTGTCTTGTGGTTTTCACTTTTATTTTGAAATTTTATCTCCTCTTGTTTCAGGTTGTTTGCTCTTTCTCCATGATTCCCGCCTGTGTGATTGTTTTCCCCGCCCTGATTGTTTCCACCTGTTTCCCATTACCTCGTGTCTATATATTGTCTGCGTCTCCCTTTGTTCTGTGCCAGTTTGTCTTGTCCTCTGTTAAGAGAACAGGCATCCTTATCTTATCTTTGTGTCTCATGTCAGGTTTTGTCATTCTTTTGCACTTTGATCTTTCTTTTTTTTTCTTATTTTTGACTAGTTGCCTTGCCGATCGTTTAACCTTTTGGTCCTCGAAAGAGTGATTTTCTGTTCATTTTGACTTTTGTTTTATTGTGCCTTTCCCCCTATTGTTTTGTTACTTTGTTAAATAAAGACTTTGCTTTTTTTGAATTCCCGCTTTGGAGTTGTGCATTTGGGTTCAGTCCACGTTCAGTTGTGACAAAATTAGCACACAGACTAGGGGGAGTGAGGGGAGCTGGGGATTGGAGGTCAGGGAGGTGGGGGGCAGCATACAGCCATGATACAAGTCCTGATCTATTAATGTCACACAATCTGTAAACACAATAATTGAGACTTTGAGAATGCTAATACATCCTACCACTCCCTATCGTGCCTGATAATTATCCTAATATCCTTGGGGAAATCATTACACGCAGCCTCCCACAGTAATTGTGCCTCCTCATATCTATACTTTGCTTATTTACGCCTCTTGTACAGGTGAGAGGAAATATTACACGGATTATTCTGAGAAGTAAAAGCAGGAAGGGGAGCTGGTGGATTTTTTTATTTTTATTACACTGTGTGGCCCACACAGTGTAATGTTGATTAAAATCAGGGCTTACAGTAAATCGGAGGCGTTTCGCGCTGAGGAGCGAAGCTAAAGCTCTTATTAGCAACCAGCTGTATAAAAAAAAAAATCCGATGATTATCCCTCTGGCCATCTGCCGCTGTGTGGCTTTCCAGACTCGCATGGGCCACTTTAAAACACCAAGAGTCAACAGAGGTTGGGATGTGACTTTTTTTTTTTTTTTTTTTTTGGAAACTCCGTGTACTTGGACACAATGTGCTACCAAATATTCAAGGTGCTCTCATGTGAAACTGCTTATTTCCATTTCATGATAATTTCAACAGAAAGCTGAACACGAATGTGTGAGTCATTTTCTTGCTGGAAAACTTTACACTTCACACAGAAGATGATGAGAAATCTCCACAAAGCTGAGGGCGACTGCAGAGTTGGTGATGGTGATAATTCTCTGTAGGTTTGTCACAGACAGTGCACATGGTCATGGAATCTATAGTCAATGTGGAAATATTATATAAAAGTACCCCCCCAAACATCTCCTCATATAAAAGTACAATCACACATGCCCTAAGACATTTGGAGTTTGAATTCAGAGTTGTTTGTAGCATTTGTTTATCAGCACAAATTTACTCTAGAATGCAAAAGATTAAGGAGGGAATAGTATTTGAATTCTGGTTTAGAGAAAATTTTCACACTGAGCCTCCATAATTTGTGTTTCGTGGACGAAATAGGCAAATAATCTCATCTTATCACAACAGGAGAGTGATATGAAAATGACGGAGGTGCTCAAATGACTTCTGTAGGTAAATTCAGCACCACAGATTTTATTTTCATTTGCCAGCCTGCAGCGCCGCAGTCCTACAGTGAGATCCTGGAGTGAGAAACCAAAAAACCCCCCCAAAAAACAAGTCTGTCTAGGGATATTTCAAACTGCTATGTTCCTAATGAAACATATTGTCGGAGATGGTTTCCAGGCAACAATGGTGCACGAGATTATGTCTAAAAATAGTCCCCGTCTCTGCACCGAGAGCTAAAATAACACACCTTGAAGACAAAGAGCTAAAATTGTTCCAGCAGCTGTAACGGGAACACACACCCTGTCACTGCACCAGTCGTCAGGCCGTATGATGAGGGCGTACATCGTGCCGCGGTGTCTGCTCTTTTTTCTCCACCTGCCACTCACTGCCAGCCTCCAGCTATGGAATCCCTCACCTAATGGTAAATAATGACTCAGCAAACCAACAGACTGACATCAGGGCCTTTCCCCTCAACACACACATCAATCTGGGATGGTTTTTTTGTGTGTGTGTGTGTGTGTGTGTGTGTGTGTTTTGTGGGGTGTTACATCATATACTCTGGCATCTGGCATTTTTAGACATTTTCATAGACGTGTGCTTCTCCTCTGCATGCTTTAGTTTAAAAACTAAATTATTATTAAAAAACTAAGCAGCAGGTGCTAAACACACAGTACTCCATTGTGGCTGATGCTGAGATTTATGTCCGTTGTTGCTCAGTAGTTACTGCTCTCTCTGAGTACATGAACAAAATAGTTCCTCGCGGGCAGATCGGTTAGGGAGGATGAGACCTTTTTAACTGATCTGGATTGCCCTGGGGGGGCCTTCCAGTCTGGACAGCGGAGGGAAGCAGATGTGACAGCTGAGCGTCAGATTGGTTTTCGTAGTTTGAACATTTGAGAAAACAGCTCAGAGATATGACTGCCAGAGCCGCAGCCTCACGCCGCTGCACAGGAGTTAACCGAGGAGGGACTGATTCTCTGCAGCTTTGGCATGTGACAGTGCAGACAAGCATCGTGGAAAAGTTTGTGCTCTTGAGTTTGGGCTTCTCAAAAAGTAGTATCAGGTGTATGTAAGCCAAGGTAATGCTAACCTAAGAAAAAATGCACACACATACTGAAATAAACCTGATGCCAGCACTCACCTCATCTGATCCTGAGCCAAAGATGAGCAGGTCGAATGGGATGGCGGCCACCATGTCTATGAGGAACCAGCCTTTAAAGTAGTGAATGGCGATCTTGGCCGGGTGGCTGACCACTTCCTCGTTGGCGTTGACGTAAGTGGTCCTGAAGTTTATAAGGATGTCCACAATGAACATGATGTCCACGATCAGGTCCACTACGTTCAGCGGCGAGCACGAGTAGCCGCACTCCCGCCTCCTCTGCTCCTCGATGTCATTGAGGAGGAAGGCAGCAGAGTAAGGTGTGAAAATGGCTGTGTAGATAACCAGCAGGAGGATCAGCCAGTCCCACACTGCTTTGAAGGGGCTGTAGTGAAGGATGGTCC
Source organism: Toxotes lorentzi (assembly GCA_037833715.1). Taxonomy (NCBI): domain Eukaryota; kingdom Metazoa; phylum Chordata; class Actinopteri; family Toxotidae; genus Toxotes; species Toxotes lorentzi. Next base: position 9,764,877 of record JBBMJY010000017.1, on the reverse strand, counting down.
ACTTGTCGATGCGTGGCGTCTGGAGCTTGTACTCAGGTAGCACGTCTGCACCCAGAGAAAGAACCTGAGGAGGAAGATGGAGAATTGACCAACTTACTCATTTCACTGGTGTTAGTAGCGTTTGCCATCTGTCCTGCTTTCAGCACATACTAACAATATAGCTGCCGCAGAGCAACAGTGACACATTCTTATCAGTTAATCTACAAAGGCTACAAAGAGTTTATGTTTTCTTGTTCCCTCTTGTGTTCCTGTTTTATTTTGAAAGTACTAACCTTCTGATAGCCTGATAGTATTAGCATGTTCCTGCCTTTACACTGTTGTGCGTGCTAGTAAGTAGAATTATATTATGGTATATGATTAGGTCAAGCAAAGGTTATGTTTGTTGATATGTGAGTAATTTGGCTGCAGGAGCTGACCTGCAGTACGACGACTGTACACACTGTATAATATAATGCTGTTTAACATTCTCTCCTAACTAAAAGAAATCCTTGCATGAGCAGATTACTTGAGGCAAGAATTCCCCACTCCCCCAAATAAATCATTCATGTGTTAAGTGAAGGATGGAAGAAAACCTGCTTGGAGTCTAATAATTAGACATTTTAACTAAACTATTTTTTCCACAATCTATTCAGGAGCAGGCTGTTTTAACACTACGATTTCATCAGCTTGAGAAGATCCTAAGATTACTGCTGCCACTGCTGTGTGAATAAAATCTTTTTATCATGGTCACATGTATAACTTAGCACCAGAGCAGAAAATATAAAAAAAAAACAGCCTGCATAAAATCACAACAATGTTCTGCATCGAAGATGGAAGTCAAATCCATTTCAGCTTGTCTGGATGTCACTATCATTATCCCTGTTACTGCAGTTACCATATATACCCAAATGGCTTTTAACATCAATATTATAGCAGCGTCATGGACCATTTGGGATAAGAGTCTCAATGACTTGGAGGTAATTATAGGTGCGGGCAGAGGATACATCTATTCATCTAAGTGTCTGACACTTGAATAGGCAGGAATTTTCAGGCCGTGGCTCTCTCACTGCTGATTATATGTAGCGCTGAGGAGGAATGCAAAGAGAGGGAGGCAGGTAAAGTACACGAGCCGCAAGGGCAGAGAGACAATTATAACTGTGTGCCAGCGAGCGGGGGAACGAAACGGAAAGGAAGAACCTTAAAAAAACTCTTACACACTTAAATATTTTGGCATCCATCACTTATCCCTGGCCTGGTCACCTTCACAAACCCTTGGACTGAGAGGAGGGGAGTGGGGCAGAGAAGGATGATGTTTAGCACATGATAAAGGCTAAAGTGTTAATAATTGAACTGGTTATTAGAAACCTCTGCCCTGTGCGCGATGGTGAGGGCTCAAACGCTTTTAATAATAATCTGAGTGTGTTAAAGTCCTTGCGTAAATAAAATGTTATGATGCACTTTATGGTAACTCTGCACCACAGCAGCAGCTTTCAGCAATCGTGGATACATTACGCCTCGACCCACAAGGACGCCTGGGAGGAGCTGGTCGTTTGGCGGAGTGGCAGTTCTAGATTAACCTGTAGCCAATCTGTTTCTAAATAAATGATCCCATTTTAATTATTTAACCTACCTACTGTAGCCGCGTGCACTTGTAGCAAATGAACTGGGATAACGCAGGGCTCATTGTGTGTTGGCTAGGCTTCAAACTATATGCAAACGAGTGTTAGCTTTCTCTCCCCCACTAAGGACTGGGGTATTATTTATAAGAGTGGAGCTGTTTCGTGTTTCTGTGCTTAGTCACATGGCTTCCGTCATTAAAAATGATGCACGTTGCACTGGTTTAGTTCCACATTCAGCTTCAGATAACCCAGGGAAGTTTAAATTGAGACATTAATGGAAAGTAGTGGGGTATCTGAGACTCAGGAGTACATGAGACGCATGTCCAGGACTTGCAGCAGGTGAGCTACAAGTCTGTTTTCATTCTCTCTTGGATACTGGTAGAAGTGGCAGTGGGGGAGTGATCAGGGGCACAATAGTAATATGCTCATATACACATTCATTTCTGTGCACACACTCACACACACACACACACACTGCCCTATAACAAAGCAGAGGTTATACACCAACTGGTTTTCAGGTCCTCTACTGTGCCACATGTTGCACAAAGTCCATTAAAACCACATTAGCGAGCGTGCCCTCTGTGCGGCTTAATAACTTTGACTTTAACGCTGGACGGAGAGGTCAGTGCGATGCACCGCGGTCTGCTCCGTCTGCGCCTCTGGCTCCAGTCTAAGGCCCTCACCTGAAGCTGCCTTTGAGTGCAAACGGGTCAATTTCTGTGCCCTCTATCCGTTACACCATTAAAGGGCAAAAATGCAAAAGCGAGACCTAATCAGTGGTTTGAGGCAGCGCTTGGCCCACCTCTGGGAATACATTAACTGACAGTCCCCCGTCTGCTCCGTGCTGCCTCTCAGGCCTGGCAGGGAAGGTGAGGATGACCTCTAACCTTGTCCGTAACTCTAGAATTATGGCCCTGGCCCTGGACGCTGTCTGGCAGCGGTAAGAGTATCCCTGATTATCTGCCGCAAGAGATAGACACCTCTGCCGTTTTATATATCAGACCCCTTGAGTTTCAGTTAATCACTCTGAGGCTCACAGAGGACACAGTGTGTATGTGCATGTTCTCACAAATCACACTTAAATGCACAAGCAGTATATATTATGATGAACATTACTTTTGATGGCTAAAGATAATTACACCTTAATGTCTGACTGGCGTCTTACCTGTGTGACCTTGTCGGTGACATTGTGTGTGCGGTCTTTGACCTTTGGGGCGATGATGGTTTTCTCCGAGGACGGAGGCGAGGGGCACTTCTTCTCATTGTTGGCCTCGGAGAAGTTGAGCGTGATGAGGGGGATCTTGTTGATGGTGCTGTACTTGTTGAGGTTGGAGTCGGAGGTGGAGCCGAGCAAGCTGGATTTGATCTGGCTGAGCGGACCTGGGAGAGAAGGCGGAAGAGGGTGGATGTCATCCTTCAAAGCCGAAACACCTTGTACTGTAGCTGGGCTATTGTTGATGTAAAAGCCTTTGTGATTTGTGGACATCAGATAATAGGCTCATGTTCACTTGATTGTTGTGACATGGGTAGTAAGTATGGAGTGGCCCTTGCTTTTTGGAGTGAGTTCAACCACAACACAACACTTAGAATACCACAGATACTGAAATACAAACTCTACACCCTCTGATTGACCCGGCTAAGATGAACAGGCCTTTCAAAGTGTCTCATTAAAAGATAATGAAGAACACTGTTGGTGGAAGAAAAGAATGATTCAATGCACAAACAATGCAACTTCACACAGTTAGTCAAATGATCTGTCTGTCTGGTGAAGCCTGGACGTTACGAGCATGTTACTGGATTAACCAAATCCTCCCTCATTATACTACGCAGTGTTCCCTATAAGCATCATAAGATGGGACTCTCAGACATGAACTCCGTGGCTTCTTGTGAACGCATTCAACACTGCGGCAATATGTGATAGCACTGCACACACTAAACATGTGACCCGATGAGAGTGATAAAAACTGAAAACAAGATAGAATTGCTGATTCAGCCGCGTGAGCCAGCAGAGGAAGGTTGCACTATTTTTTTTGTTTTTTTTTTCTTTTTTTGGTTTTCAACCTTTTCACAAAGTACAGTACAGTGATTGAGAGCCAAGGACAGAGAAACAGACAGCTGAGGATGAGAGATTGCATGCGCAGCTTCGATACATGCCACAGTAAGGAAACATCACTGCAGTCATAAAAAACTGAAAAGGAAAAGCAGAAGCCATACCCCCAGCCATCCAGGAGCGAGATACTTGCAAACCAGGAGAGAAAAGAAATAGGAGGTAAAGGAGGAAAAAGGGATTACGGAAGGGTGGCATTACTTAAAATATCACATTATAATGGCATTTATCAGGAAATAGAGCACTTTGGCAGCTGTGGGAGTAAACTGTTCATATGTGTGACACTAATATTACAAGACATCAGCACTGGTCGGTTATACTTTAATTTTGGGAACTCGTCCTTTAATCCTAATCAAATTATGCATTAATGCATCAGATGCAAGGAAACAACGACCGCCTTTGGTCTTCAGGAAGTGAAAATGCATGCAGCATAAGCATTGCTACAGTTCCACTGCATTTAATAAGGGAAAAAAGAGGAGGATGAGCATATAGAAATCTTTTTTTTTGCATTCACTAAAACATGGCAACAGGGAACCAGAGGTTGCATGGAAGAAAACAGAGGTTACAGACAGTGGGAGGTTTCATCTTGTGAAGCTTCATTGATTTTTCTCAATGAGCAAAAGTAGGAGAGAGATTTAATGTGCTGCTTCATGCAAGCGCGTGCAGGGGTCAGTGGGTTTTTTTTTTTTAGCCTTCCCCTGGGTGACTAGCTGGGGTTCAGCAGGTCATGTGCACTGAGACTCATTTAGTGTTCAGAGGCTCCGGACCGAGAGCTTACAAACACAGTGTCAGTCATCCCACCAAGGCATTTGCATTCAACATAAACCTCAGTGATGTGGAAAACTCATGCAGCAAGCAGGCTTTTGCGCAGTACACGGGTTAAAATTTACAAGTCAAGACGCAGCAGGCTGCTGTTTGTTACCTTTGATATTGCGACCATTGTCTGTGACGGCAGCACCACGGCGTTGGAGGAGAAAGAAAAAGGGGAGTGGAGATGAGAGAAGAATTTCTGGTGTTCCATCAGGACTAATGGGGGCTGGCATCGTACCGCCACTACTGTCCCCATGAACAATTCATTACAGTGAAGTGGATATATTACCGTGTCAGCCGAAGGGGGAGCTATGGGAGTGAGGATGCAGATAAGGGGGTGGTGATAGACTGATTGGCCTGGAGGAAACTGGGCCAGTCTGGGGCCACTTCTACCCTCGACCAAATGAGGGCCAAAAGGCTAATGAATGCTTTAGACTCAAGGGAAGATCAATAGCACAGAGTATAGATGATGACTCACTATAATACTGATTTAGAGACTGGCACACCACATCTTCTATTTTGGGACCAAAGGGAGTTTGGTAACTAATATAGCCAAATTATAGTGAATGATCATCATGAGAAAAAAAGTCTTTCATGAGTCCCTTAATTTAAAGTATAACATTGGGGTATTGATTACAAGACTGGTAGACTTTTAATTAAAAAAAGAAACTACAACAAGAACAACTTCAACCACTGAAAAACTGTTGTAGTATTTGAGTAAACATTAAAGGCAGAAGGTAGGAGAGTCCTACCTTCACTGGCATGTCTGTCTCTGAACACCATCTTGGAGTTGGACCCGAAGCCTTCCATGTCATGTACGGAGGAGGCTCTGCGAAAACTGCACACGCTCTCTCTAGAGGCGGTTGGAGTGAGGCCCGGGATTGACGGAGCAGCAATAAACGTGTCCTCCTGGCTCTGGTGTTGGGTTTGGGCGATGGCCTGGTCTGGGTATATCCTGTCCCAGGGGCCCTTGGGTGATGAGTGGTCCAAAGGCCCTGAGACGGGGGTGGAACAGTGGCTGGGGCCGATAAGAGCGCGGGTGTCGTTAGCGTAGGAGGGGCTGCAGCTCTCGCGGGTGGTGGGGAGTTGGTAGTCGTGCGTGGCCACCGAGCCGTCGCTGTGACGAGGGGAGTCCACCATGACAGCGTCGGGGTCTTCCTGGGGCAGGGACTGCTTGCTGATGCCCAGGAGAGGTAAGGCCGGGAAACGGAAGCGGAAGAATCTCCCCTTCCCTGATGGAGTAGAAGAGAAAGCATTGAGAATGAGATACTGAATCTGTTACTGTCATTTTAATCCACACTAATACTAATATCTGACAACAGCTTATGGTGACCAATAACACTGAGTATGGAGCGCCTTCGGGCAACATATAAAAATTCTGAGGATAGCTAAGTCACTCAATTATCGTGAAGTTATTTGCTCGCAGTGAGACCGAAAACAGCATAAAAACAGAGCGCACGGTGGTTTTTTTAATGAGCCAGTGGGATCGACACAACCCCCACTGACCTTGTGTTGTGTTTTCATGGTGTGTTTGTACCGGTACTTGCTCGCAGTCTTCCACATCCCCGCTGAAACCTCATACTTGTTTGCCAGCAGCACTAAAAAGCCTGCCAATGCAGCTCTCTTAAAAAGACCCTGGCAGATCAAAACAAATGCCCATTCTGCCTCAGGCAGGAGTTCAATCTTCATTTCCTTCAATTATTCATGGAGGAGCACATTTACTAAAATTTTATAATGGCAGTAGTGTTTTGAGGAGTCAGACCCATAAAGGATTATGTGGAGGATTTTGTTGAGTGATTGATGGCTCCTGGAGAGATGAAGGAGAATACAACAGAGACAAAGTGATATTTAGGGATGTGCTGCCATAACAGTAGGTAGTTGTGAAGGAATGTTGGAAGAAGTGAAGACAGGGTGAAGCAAAATGAGAATATAGTTACATTACGTTCAGTATAGAGTCTGGGAATACACAGCACACGCCCACGCATGCACACCATTCACAAACAGGCACATTTAGTTGCATCTAACAATATCTGCAAACATGTCACGAGAGAGACAGTCACGCTCACAGGATTTCACATATGGACCGCAAAGCGTGGCCTGCATGTTGTGAATCATTTAGTCGCCTGAACATATGCCGTACATATCAGAACGTCCCCGAAAAACAAATCCTGCTACCATGAGGCGCGGCGAAAAACGAAATTTTCCATAAACCTGAATTTATGGAAAAAAACCTCCTCACACCACATCATTATTTCCACCTTTTTGTGTTCTGCTTGAGCAAAGTACAGCGCGTTGTATTTGACATACCAGTGTCTATAAAGAGCAGCTAAGGATGTATTCAAAGATACAGTAGGTGTTCAAATAGAAAACAGAATTAATGTTTAAGGCTCAGCAGGGAGCTGCATGCACCTTTATCTTCTCCTTGTCTCTTCTAGAGAAGAGACCGACAGAGGAGAGAGAAAGAAACTAGTTTTAGATAAAATCAGTGTAGCAAGTTTAAAGAAAGTCTCCAGCCAAATGCTGCTGATACTGGAAATAATCATTTGCATTTAATTGGTGAATCAGAGCAGGATCTGAACCCTCTGTTCAAATCTAAGTATTCAGTATGACTAAACAAGTCATTTATCTAATGAAATTCAATTTTTATTGTGTTCTTGTTTCGGCAAACCAACCGTGAACAAAGTTCTGTGTCATCTGAGCTCAGGGTGCCACAGGGCTGATAAGACTTCTGATAAAAAGTAGCACCTGATTCATCATTCCTGGTTGATCCTGGACCAGCATCCCCGGTTCATATGCACAGTACAACAAAACCCTCTCTAATGTCAAATATTCTCTCCACAAAAGGAAAATTGTTCCCACTGGAGTGTTACAATATGGACATTTTTAACAAGTGATCATGCAAAACACAAGCCTTGACTTATTAATAACCAATGGCTCATGTGCATTCACATGCTCAGAGCTCTGTAAACATATATGAACATATATGTTTAATTAGTTCATAATTCAATCATGGTGCTGAGAACATTGTATGTAGCTTTATTTAATAGTGATATTGAAAGGGCTGAATCTTTGAGGGCTGTTACTGGTGTGTGTACTGTACACGTGTGTGTGTGTGTGTGTGTGTGTGTGTGTGTGTGTGTGTGTGTGTGTGTGTGTGTGTGTGTGTGTGTGTG